>NQVE01000172.1:155000-195115 GCA_003260385.1 Cuscuta australis | reverse complement strand
ACGAAAAGAAGACACAAGCCATTAGAGAATGGCCGGACCCCACCACTATGCAACAAGTTCGGAGTTTCCATGGTCTTGCCTCTTTCTACCGGAGATTTGTGAAGGATTTAGCACCATCACGGCACCTATCACGGATTTCACGAAAAAATCAGAAATTTGAGTGGAACTCCAAGGCCCAACATGCCATTGAAACAATCAAGGAGCGATTAACACATGCCCCCGTGTTAGCCCTTCCTAGTTTTGACAAACTATTCGAGGTCGAGTGTGATGCCTCAGGAGTTGGAATCGGAGCTGTTCCTATCCCAAGAAGGGCACCCAGTGTCGTACTTTAGCGAGAAGCTAAACGACACAAGAAGGAGGTATTCCACATACGACAAGGAGTTCTATGCATTGGTGCGGTCACTTGAGCATTGCGCCATTACCTCGTGAGCAAGGAATTCATCTTACATTCGACCATGAGGCTCTAAAGTACATCCAAGGCAACATAAACTCCGACCCCGACATGCTAAATGGGTCGAGTATATCAAACCTTCACCTTCACCATCAAACACAAAAACGGAACCATGAACAAGGGCGCCGATGCCTTGTCCCGGAGGCATTTATTACTAACGGTACTTAGTACCAAACTTGTTGGTTTTGAGTTTTTGCAGGAGCTGTACAAGGGAGATGAAGACTTCAAGGACACTTATTCTAAGTGTCTCATTCGGCCATATGGAGATTTTCTTATCAAAAGACGGTTATCTCTTCCGTGGTAACCAACTGTGCGTTCCCGAAAAGCAGTATGCGCGAAACCCTCATTGAAGAAGTCCATAGAGGAGGCCTAGCTGGTCATTATGGAGTCGACAAGACTCACATGATGATGAAGGAGCATTACCACTGGCCAAAGATGGAACGAGACGTCGAGCATTTTATCAAGCGTTGCAACACATGCCACCTAGCAAAGAGTCACTCACTGCCCCAGGAAAAGCACATGCCGCTACCCGTTCCTTGTGCACCATGGGAAGATATTAGTTTGGATTTCATCACCGGGCTACGAGGACGCAGCGGGGCAAAGATTCAATCATGGTTGTCGTGGACCGTTTCTCAAAGATGGCCCATTTCGTGCCATGTGTTACCACTTATGATGCTTCACAAGTTGCGGATATCTATTTTCGAGAGATAGTCAAACTCCATGGCGTTCCTCGAAGCATGGTATCAGACAGAGACACCAAATTCCTTAGTCATTTTGGATGACTCTTTGGAGAAAATTGGGTACTAAACTGAAGTTTAGTACGTCAAGCCACCCACAAACCGATGGCCAAACCGAGGTCACCAACCGCACCCTGGGAACACTCTTACGAGCCCTCATCAAGAAGAACATCAAGCAATGGGAGGAGCTCCTTCCACACGCCGAGTTTGCCTATAACCGAACCCCGAACAAGACTACCGGACTATCCCATTCACGGTGGTCTATGGTTCGAACCCCTTGACCCCACTTGAACTTGATCCGATCATCACGGAAACCAAATACAGTTGGGAAGCGGACAAGCGGTCAAAGGAAATCCAAGACCTTCACGCCAGGGTTCGAGAGAAGATTGAAGCTATAAACGAGAAGGTAAGTGCGCGCATCAACAGAGGAAGGAAGAACGTCCACTTCCAACCAGGAGACCTAGTTTGGATTCACCTTCGGAAAGAGCGTTTCCCCACGAAACGCAAGTCAAAGTTGCTGCCAAGAGCCGATGGCCCGTTTGAAATCATAGAGAAAATCAATGACAATGCCTACAAGATTAACCTTCCGGGAGATTATGGAGTATCGGCTACTTTCAATATCAAGGACATCAGCCCGTACTTTGAGCCTGAAGAAATTCCGAGTTTGAGGACAAACTCTTTTGAAGAAGGGGAGGATGATATACCCCGAGCGACTACCAACGACTCTAAAGTCGTTAAACAAATTAACAGAATAATGGCTAAGTGTTATGATTCCTTTTGGACCGAACTTATCAATCCTAAAACCCGCCACGTAGCCGTAATTTCCCTGAGCCCAACTCCAACTTAAAAGGCCCAGCCATTCTCATCCAATCCAAACCCCAAAATATCCAAAATAATAAACCCAAAACTACATTTATTTTTCCTTCATCCCTGGCCAAAAACCTCATGCCACAACCCTACCAATACCACTCCTTTACACCTTAACTTGGCTAATCAAACAGCCATAAAATCCAAGACACCTTGACCCACACCCACACCCTTCAATTCCCCATGTTTTTACCCCATATCCAGCCCAGGAAATACCTCCAAATAACCTGCTACCCCACCCTTTTTCTCATGCCCAAAACAACCCCACCTAAGCCAATCAATTGTGAATTATATTCACATATTCCCTCCCACCACTAATAGCCAAAATCCTGCCCTACAAGTACAATAATCCCTGTGTTTTTCCCACTAAAGGAACATCAACAAGTGGCCATTAATTTCTTTAATTTGTGTGAATAAGAGACTTGGTAGTCTCTCTTTTCTATGCCTATATAAGCTCATCCCTGAGCATTGTAAACACACATTGTATTCTGTTGTACCCGAGACCCGGGGTGGTCTAGGATATTAATTTAAGAAGTGAAAGAAGAAGAGAAGGTGTAGAAATATAGGGAAGGCTGAATTCAGGAGAAAACAAGGGAGAGGGAAAGAAACATTTATCAAGTGAATAATAAGAGGAATCACACACACTTATCTTCACTCGGGTTAAACTCTAGTATTTAAATAAGGAATCACTCAACTTATTTAATATATCTAGAACCTAAATCTCCCACTTAAGAGAACCACTCTTAAGATATAGAATTAGGATTTAATATATAGGATTTAGAAAGAGAGAGCTGAGCAAGAAACTTATATTATCACAATATATATTTTACAAGCTGATTAATACAATGAACCAGGGTTGAAATATATAGGCCATGGAATGGAGAAACAATACAACAAACATGATTACTTGATAAATAAAATACAACAAAGGAAACTTCCCACTTCTTTCCTACAAAATAAAACCAATGCTGTGCATGTGTTAATATCCTAAATGAGTTGAATTCAAGGCTAATGATCAGGGATTTGGCATGTATTTTGGGTGGTCTTAATGTATGATTTTCGTCCTTAAGGTGGGAGAATAAAGGAAACAACATGGCTTGACTTTTAGTGAGTAATAGGACAAGAGATTACTATTCAATCAAAGACTTTTTGGGCAGGCACATGGATGAGGGATTAAGCTTTGTTTTGTATTGTAAAAGTCTTTGATTTTGTTGAATACTAATATGGGAATTTCGTCCATATATAGTGGGAATGGTATGTAGAAAAGTGTGTTCCTAAATGACAAAACCTTTACTCTTAATTCAAAGACCACTTTACTGATTTCTGAGTTCAGAGCAGTGTGATAATCGATTATCGCCTACTGATAATCGATTAATAAGTTATGTCTTCTAACCCAGAACTTTCAGAGTTGTCCAATAGTCGATTAACATTTTAGAAACAATCGATTATCAAAGACTGGCTTCCAAACTGGATATTTTCAGAGATGAATAATAATCGATTATTAGTTGGTAGATAATCGATTACGGAGCATTGCTGGACTATGTTAGGAGAAATCAGAGGGAAGCAATAGTCGATTATCTATATTGGATAATCGATTATCAAGACTTTAACAGAAGAAAAATAGCAAGCTAAGGATTTGTTTTGTCTTTTGGTGTTCACCTTCGGCCTAGGCTTAGTAATGAATAACAAAGACTTTATTCTGGACAGAGGAAATGAGTTTCGATGTTGTGGGAGAGGGTTTGAGGGTTATGATTTGGTTTAGGGGGGATTTTGGGCAACAAGGGCTAAGGGTTGGGCCTTTTGATGGGAAAAAGGAATGAATTCAACCCAATAAGGATTATAACACTCAAGCATTAACCCCTGATTTTTCTTACCCTTTTTTGATGCATGGTGGGGTACAACATATTCCAATTTTAATCAAAGTGATTCACTTGTGTGTTTCATTCCAAATTCCTAATCCTATATCTTAAGAGTGGTTCTCTTGAGTGTGAGTTTTAGGTTCTAGTTATTTAAGTAAGTGTGTAATATCTTATTTAAATGCTAGATTCAACCCCAAGTTAAGATAAGGGTGTGTAATATCCCTTAACACCAATTTGGTTTGTTTTTCTTTCCAAAGAAGTACCTTGTTCCTGTCTCGAGCTGTCAAATAATCGATTATCCCCACTGGAAATCGATTATCTATCCTTCGTGAAACACCTGCAGCCCTCAATAGTCGATTATCAGTCTCCAATAATCGATTATCAGTCTTTCCAAAAAAAAACTGCCATCCTCAATAATCGATTGGGCCTGTAAATCGATTATCTCCCCTCCCAGAAAATCCCCAGAAAATTGCGCCCAGAAACTGAACAATTTCTCAAAGCTCGGTAAGGCTAACACGGGGGCGTGTGTCAACCTATCTTTGATGGTTTCGAAGGCTTGTTGAGCTTTTGGATTCCATTCGAACTTCTGGTTTTTGGTGAGGTCCGTGATGGGTGTGGTGATGGTGCTAAAGTCACGCACAAACCTTCGGTAGAATGAGGCTAGACCATGAAAACTCCGTACTTGTTGCATCGACGTGGGAATGGGCCAATCACTTATGGCTTGTGTTTTCCTTTCGTCCACCTTGATACCTTCACTCGAGATAAGATAAAGTATCCCAAGAATTCCATTTCTTGAGAGAAGAATTGACTCTTCTCAAGATTCCCATAGAGCTTCTCTTCGTCCAATCTTTTAACCACTAAGGTGAGGTGGTTAATGTGCTCTTCTTCACTCTTACTATAGATCAAGATGTCGTCAAAGTAGACTACGACAAAATGACATATATATGGCTTCAAGACTTGGTTCATCAACCGCATGAATGTGCTCGGGGCATTGGTCAGCCCGAATGGCATAACTAACCACTCGTAGAGGCCAAACTTTGTTTTGAACGCGGTCTTCCATTCATCCCTTTCATAGATACGGATTTGGTTGTAACCACTTCGAAGATCAATCTTCGAAAAGATCTTAGAACCATGGAGTTCATCCAGCATGTCCTCGAGCCTAGGTATAGGATACCTATATTTGATTGTTATCTTGTTAATGGCTCAGCTATCGCAGCACATCCTCCACGTACCGTTCTTCTTTGGTACCAACAAGGCCGGAACAGCACAAGGACTTAGGCTTTCACGAACAAAGCCCTTCGCTAGTAGTTCATCCACTTGGCTTTGTATCTCCGGGTTCATTCTATAGGCTAGTTTATTTGGTAAGGCAGCCCCGGGAATGAGGTCGATTTTGTGTTGGATATCTCTCTTTGGTGGTAGGCCGTGAGGTACATCATCGGGGAAGATATGGGCATATTGTTCAAGGATGGGGATGGCTAGAGGGTGAGGCTGTTTTGGAGGGGAAGGGGGTTCGGCCACCTCAAGGTCAAGGAGAATGAGGTCCTTGAATCCTTCAAGTTAATGATGCTCGGATTGGAGTATAGTGGAGATGAGAGATGGGGGAGTGTTGTTGCTTGCTTGGGCCGTGGGTGAGGAAGGTGGGGGTAAGGGAGTGAGTGTAATCTTTCTTTTGTTCATTAGGAAGGAGTAAGTGTTGAGAAAACCATCATATTGCACTTTGTTGTCGAATAACCACGGGCGTACCAAAAGGACGTGGCACGCGTCCATGGGAATGATATCGCACCAAATATCATCTTTGTAAGTCTTCCCAATGCTTAGAGAGATCAAGCACCGCGTGTTAGCCCTTCCTAGTTTTGACAAACTATTCGAGGTCGAGTGTAATGCCTCGGGAGTTGGAATCGGGGATGTCCTATCCCAAGAAGGGCACCCGGTGTCATACTTTAGCGAGAAGCTAAACGACACGAGAAGGAGGTATTCCACATACGACAAGGAGTTCATCATACATTCTGATCATGAGGCCCTAAAGTATATTCAGGGGCAACATAAACTCCAACCCCGCCATGCTAAGTGGGTTGAATATATTCAAACCTTCACCTTCACCATCAAGCACAAAAACGGCACCATGAACAAGGGCACTGACGCCCTATCCCGGAGACATTTATTGCTAACGGTGCTTAGTACCAAACTTGTTGGTTTTGAGTTTTTGCAGGAGCTGTACAAGGAGGATGAAGACTTCAAAGACACTTATTCTAAGTTCCTCATTCGGCCCTATAGAGACTTTCTCATCAAGGACGGATATCTCTTCCATGGCAACCAACTTTGCATTCCGAAATGTAGTGTTCGTGAGACCCTTATTGACGATATCCATGGAGGAGGCCTGCTGGTCATTATGGGGTCGATAAGACTCACATGATGATGAGAGAACACTATTTTTGGCCGAAGATGGAGCAAGACATAGAGCATTTTATCAAGCGTTGCAACACATGCCACCTAGCAAATAGTCACTCGCTGCCCCAAGGAAAGCACATGCCGCTACCATTCCATACGCACCATGGGAAGATATTAGCTTGGATTTCATCACCGGGCTACCAAGGACACAACGAGGCAAAGATTCGATCATGGCCGTCGTTGACCGATTCTCAAAAATGGCCCATTTCGTACCATGTGTTACCACTTATGATGCTTCACAAGTTGCGGATATCTACTTCTGAGAGATAGTCAAACTCCATGGCGTTCCTCAAAGCATGGTATCAGATAGAGACACCAAATTCCTTAGTCATTTTTGGATGACTCTATGGAGAAAGTTGGGTACTAAACTCAAGTTTAGTACGTCTAGCCACCCCCAAACCGATGGACAAACCTAGGTCACCAACCGCACCCTAGGAACTCTCCTCCGAGCCCTCATAAAGAAAAATATCAAGCAATGGGAGGAGTTACTACCACACGCTGAGTTTGGTTACAACCAAACCCCGAACAAGACTACCGGACTATCTCCCTTCACCATTGTCTATGGTTCGAATCCCTTGACCCCACTAGAACTTGATCCTATCATAACGGGTACCAAGTATAGTTGAGAAGCGGACGAGAGATCTAAGGAGATTCAAAACCTACACAACAAGGTCCGGGACTTAATTGAAGCTATGAACGAGAGAGTTAGTGCACGCATCAACAATGGACAGAAGGACGTTCACTTTCAACCAGAAGATCTTGTATGGATTCATCTCCGGAAAGAGCGTTTTTGACAAAACGCAAGTCGAAGCTCTTACCCAGAGCCACTGGACGTTTCGAGATATTAGAGAAGGTGAACGATAATGCTTTCAAAATCAACCTTCCGGGAGACTATGGCGTGTCGGCCACACTTGTTATATCTACGCTCCGGGTTTGTCGGTATTAAGCTCGGATTTAAGGAACAAGCTCCTTGTTTTGAAGAAAGGGTGGATAATTGATTGTTCAAGTAGGGATAATCGATTGTCAAGTGATTCAGTTTCTCGGGAGGAGCTTCGGAAGTTCAGGAGAGGTAAACAATCGATTTACAAGAAGTGACAATCCACTATGGAAGGCTGCAGATTTTCTGGGAATGAGCGATAGTCGATTATCTTAAAGGGGTAATCGATTATTACTACCTGCGGATGTCTCCAATGAAACTGATAATCGATTGTGGGGAATGACAATCGATTATTTGGCAGTGATTCTGGATAGGAAGAAGGCTTTTTTTGTGGGGAATGGGTTGGAAATATATGGGGATGATGAAGGAGTTCTTTTGGGTATATTTAATGGAAGAAAAGAGTAAGATTAAGACGAGAAATGGGGGGATATGAAATGGAAGAAAAATCAGGGATGGATAAACCAAATTGGTGTTTAAGAGATATTACACACTCTTATCCTAACTTGGGGTTTTGAATCTAGAATTTAATTAAGATATGACACACTTAATCAAATATCTAGAACCTAAAACTCACACTTAAGATAACCACTCTTAAGATATAGAATTAGGAATTTGGCTAAAATAGCATCACACTATTTTAAGATACTCAAAGAGTAACAAAGTTTAATATTCAAAGGTTGTGTTACAATGGCCATAAGGCCTGAGTTATATAGGCAGGGGAAGGGGGAGATAATTCACAATACATTGAATGTTAACTTAGGGAAGCTTCCTTGCAACAATCTCTTCCAAGGCATGGGGTATTGGCCACTCATTCCTGTCTTCTTAGTGGAATAAAAACAGGGATAGGTGATATATCCCAGAGCACCACAAATCACCCTCAAGTCCTTAAGGAAATCAGTGGAATAATGTCCAAGTGTTATGACCCCCTCTGGAATGAAATCATCATCAAACCATGCACCCTAACCATACTTACCCTCAACCCATCACCACATTAATAACCAATCCCAGCACTTCACAATCCATTCCCAGGAATCCAAAGAAAACCAAGCCACAATTTTCCTTTCTTCTTATTTTACAATGCCGAAAATAAGTGTCCAAAAACACACCCAGCATGGTCCCCATTATGTTCCCCAATACACTCAAGTTATAAACCAAAATGCCCAGGGATATTTTCCTTCACAATAATACATCCAATCCCCACAAGAAACCTACAACAAAACTCCAAATGACACACCCCACACACACCCCTTTGTCTCCCAACCCTGACCAAATTCAAATTCCCCCACAACCTCCACAAATACCCAGCCAAATGTACCACTTCATCTTACCCCCACTACTTGGCCCTCAACCTCAGCCCTCCCCACATTCATCCCTCCTTCCCCCCAACATTTCTTGCAACTTAGGAACAGCCCAAAACCCCACCAAACAACCCATATCCCTGATTTCATTCCACTTAAGAAACATAAGCACATGGGCATTATTTTGAGTGAGTTGTATTTTCCCTCATTCCCTCCAATGTAATCCTATATATTCAGCAATAGGCCTGGGTGTAGAAACACATTGTATTCCTTTTTTAATCAAAGTGATTCACTTGTGTGTTTCATTCCAAATTTCTAATCCTATATCTTAAGAGTGGTTCTCTTGAGTGTGAGTTTTAGGTTCTAGTTATTTAAATAAGTGTGTTATATCTTATTTGAATGCTAGATTCAACCTCAAGTTAAGATAAGGGTGAGTAACATCCCTTAACACCAACTTGGCTTGTTTTCCCCTTCCTAGAGAAACACCTCTTTTCCTGTCTCGAGCTGTCCAGTAATCGATTATCGGTAGTAGAAGTCGATTATCTATCCTTCGTAAAACATCTGCAGTCTTCAAAAGTCGATTAGCACTTTCAGATAATCGATTATCAGCTTTTCCCTGAAACCTGCAACTCACAATAATCGATTACCACTCCTCCGTCAATCGATTATCGTCCTTCTCAGAGAATTCCCAGAAAACTGCCAAGAACCTGAAGCCTTCAATAATCGATTATCCACTTAGGACAATCGATTATTAGCTTTTCCCAGAAACCTGCAATTCTCAATAATCGATTGTCACTCCCCCATCAATCGATTATCGCCCTTCTCAGAGAATTCCCAGAATACTACCCAGAACCTGAAGCCTTCAATAATCGATTATCTCCTTAGGACAATCGATTATCTTCCTCTCCCTGCAAATAAAGAGTTTGAGACTATAAAACCCTGAGCTTAGATATAACATTTGGTATCAGAGCTTGTTGTTAAGCATTCCCTGAGGCCATACAACACACTTCCCCTTTTCTTTCCTTTCCATTTCCTTTACTCTCTCTCCCTTACTATCATCATGTCAAACACTTCCAACAACCTGTCCAACGAAGAACTCCTAGCCTCCAATGCTGCTCTCAAAGCCCAAGTTGAGTACTTGGCCAAGCAAGTTGCCCAACTCACTAAGCTCATGATGAGCATGGTGAATACCCCGGAGGAAAGTGAAGAAGACGAAGAAGTTCACCCCGAAGCTAACTCTAGTAACACCACTAGAGAGGAGAATCATGAACGAGGAGCTACCGATTTCAAGGTGGACATACCAACCTTTGAAGGGAAGAACGATCCGGATGACTTTCTAGAGTGGCTGGAAACTGTTGAGCGCGTCTTTGACTTCAAAGATGTGCCCGAAGAAAAAAAGGTCAAGATCGTGGCATTAAAGTTTCGGAAGTATGCCTCCACTTGGTGGTCCAACCTATCCACCAAAAGAAGGCGAGAGAATAAGGCCCCTGTGAAGACCTGGCTCAAGATGAGGAGCTTGTTGAAGAAGAAGTTCCTACCCGAACAATATGTACGGGACAACTTTTCCAAACTTCAACACCTAAGGCAAGGTCCCCGCTCAGTTGAGGACTATACTCGGGAGTTTGAAGAACTTTTGATGAGATGTGATCTTCACGAAAACGATTCACAAACATTGGTACGTTACCTATTTGGATTAAACACTCAAATAGCTAATGTAGTAGAGCTGCAACCTTATGATACCTTTGAAGAGCTCTCTAAGCTGGCTCTCAAAGTTGAGTCCCAACTTAAGAGACAAAACCTCATTTGTCCGTACTTCACCCTTTTCCAAAACCCCTCCAACTACCTCAAAGATAACTCCAAACACCCCTGCTCAAAATACCCACTCAAAACCCAACTCAATCCCGTCTACGTCCACCAATCCACCCCCATTCAAAACAGCCCAAACAAACACCCGGACTCCCAAATGTTTTCGTTGCCAAGGCATAGGGCATTTTGCCAATGAATGTCCCAACAAGAAGATAATGGCCATTGTTGAATGCGAAGAAGAAGAGATCAGTCCTTCGTGGGCTGAAGAAGAGCTTGAAGAAGAAGAGTGTGTTGGAGCGGACGAAGGAGAACTCTTGGTCATCCGAAGGGCCTTGAGTAACATAGCTAGTCCCGATGACCAACTACAGCGGGAAAACATTTTCCATACCCGTTGTACTATTCAAAAGAAGGTATGTACTTTGATCGTGGATAGCGGAAGTTGCACCAACGTCGCTTCAAAAACGTTGGTAGATAAGCTGAAGTTGAAGACCTCACCACACCCGATGCCATACACGATTCAGTGGTTAAACCATGGCAAGGGATTACGTGTGGATTCCCGGAGTTTGGTATCATTAAGCATTGGACGAAGTTATTCCGACGAGATATGGTGTGATATCATCCCAATGGATGCCTGCCATGTTCTATTGGGACGACCTTGGTTATTTGATCGGAAGGTGTTCCATGATGGATATGCCAACACATATTCATTCCTTAATAACAAGAAGAAGGTTACACTCACATCCTTGCCCCCCTCTAACCCCACAGCTACCCCCCCATCCGAAGAAGAAACCCCCGTTCTCATATCCACCATATTGCAAGCCGAACACCATCAATATGAACCCCAAAAAGAACTGATTCTCTTTGAAAACGAAGCCTCCGATTCTGCCACAACCTCAGCACCACCTCACCCGTTAGCCAAGCCTATCGTTGAGCAATTCTCCCATGTCTTTCCCGAAGATGTGCCTCACGGCCTACCACCAAAACGAGACATTCAACACAAGATTGATCTCATTCCTAGAGCTGCCCTACCAAACAAGCCTGCGTACCGAATGAACCCTGAGGAAACCAAGGAGGTCCAACGGCAAGTTGATGAGTTACTAGCCAAAGGATTCGTGAGAGAAAGCCTGAGCCCCTGTGCTGTTCCGGCTCTCTTGGTGCCAAAGAAAAATGGTACTTGGCGTATGTGTTGTGATAGCCGAGCCCTTAACAAGATTACCATCAAGTATTGGTACCCCATACCTAGGCTTGAGGACATGTTGGATGAACTTCATGGATCCAATATCTTCTCAAAGATTGATCTCCGAAGTGGTTATCATCAAATTCGAATCTTTGAGGGAGATGAATGGAAAACAGCATTCAAGACAAAGTTCGGGTTATACGAGTGGCTAGTTATGCCATTTGGATTAACCAATGCACCAAGCACATTCATGAGGCTAATGAATCAAGTGTTGAAGCCATTTATAGGTCACTTTGTCGTGGTGTACTTTGACGACATTTTGGTCTACAGCCGGAACGAGGAAGATCATGCTAATCACCTCACTTTGGTGATTAAGAAATTGGAAGAAGAGAAGTTATATGGAAACCTTGAGAAGAGTCAATTCTTTTCTCAAGAAACCGAGTTTTTGGGATACTTTATCTCAAGTGAAGGGATCAAGGTCGATGAGAAGAAAACACACGCCATACGAGATTGGCCCGTTCCCACAACAATGCAGCAAGTTAGGAGCTTCCATGGCCTTGCATCCTTCTATCGGCGATTTGTGAAGGACTTTAGTACTATCACTGCCCCCCTCACGGACTTGACAAAGAATCCGAAGTTTGAGTGGAACTCGAGAGCCCAACAAGCCTTCGAAGCAATCAAGGATCGCTTAACGCATGCCCCCGTATTGGCCCTGCCCAGTTTCGATAAGTTGTTCGAGGTGGAGTGTGATGCGTCGGGAGTTGGCATTGGGGCTGTCCTAACTCAAGAGGGACACCCGGTTTCCTACTTCAGTGAAAAGCTCAATGACACACGAAGATGCTATTCTACCTACGACAAAGAATTCTATGCGTTGGTACGGTCTCTTGAGCATTGGCGACACTATCTCGTGAGTAAGGAATTCATCCTTCACTCCGACCATGAGGTGTTGAAGTACATTCAAGGGCAGCACAAGCTTCGACCCCGTCATGCCAAATGGGTTGAATACATTCAAACCTTTACATTCACCATCAGGCACAGGAACGGGTCCATGAACAAAGGCGCGGATGCGTTGTCTCGGAGACACTTATTACTAACGGTACTTAGTACCAAACTTCTTGGTTTTGAATTTTTGCAGGAACTCTACAAGGATGATGAAGATTTCAAGGAAATGTATGCCCAATGCTTATCTCGGCCTCATTGAGATTACCTAATCAAAGATGGTTACCTCTTTCGTGGTAATCAACTGTGCATCCCGAGGAGCAGCGTTCGTGAAACCCTGATAGACGAGGTCCATGGTGGTGGACTAGCCGGTCACTTCGGGATCAACAAGACTTATTTGATAATGAAAGAGCATTACTTCTGGCCCAAAATGGAGAGAGACGTCGAGCACTTCATCAAGAGATGTCACACTTGTCAACTTGCAAAGTCCCAAGCCCTACCCCAAGGAATGCACTTACCCTTACCCGTCCCGTATGCCCCGTGGGAAGATGTTAGCCTAGATTTCATTACTGGGTTGCCCCAAACTCAACGAAGCAAGGATTCCATAATGGTGGTTGTGGATAGATTCTCAAAGATGGCCCATTTCATTCCCTGCGTTACTACATACGATGCTTCCCAAGTAGCCGATCTCTACTTCCGAGAGGTCGTTAAACTCCATGGCATACCTCGCAGCATGGTCTCTGATAGGGATCCCAAATTCCTTAGCCATTTTTGGATGACATTGTGGAGAAAGCTAGGCACAAAGCTCAAATTCAGCACTACTAGCCATCCGCAAACTGACGGACAAACCGAGGTCACCAACAGAACGCTTGGAACTCTCCTTCGAGTTCTAATCAAACGAAACATCAAGCAATGGGAAGAGCTACTGCCGCACGCCGAGTTTGCCTATAACCGAGCCCCAAACAAGACCACAGGGCTATCCCCGTTCATGGTGGTCTATGGTTCGAACCCCCTCACCCCACTTGAGCTTGATCCCATCGTAGGAAAAGAGCAATACAGTTGGGCAGCTGATCAACGGTCCAAGGAAATTCAAGAACTCCACGACAAGGTTCGAGAGAAGATTGAAGCGGTAAATGAGAAAGTTAGTAACAGGATCAACAAAGGAAGAAAATTCACAAGTTTTCAGCCCGGTGACTTGGTTTGGATTCACCTAAGGAAAGAGCGTTTTCCCGCCAAACGTAAGTCCAAGTTACTACAAAGAGCCGACGGCCCATTTGAGATTTTAGAGAAGATCAACGACAACGCCTACAAAGTCAATTTGCCTGGAGATTACGGAGTTTCTGCTACATCCAACGTTATGGATCTCAGTCCATATTTTGACCCTGAAGAACTTCCGAGTTTGAGGACAAACTTTTCTGGAGACGGGGAGGATGATATATCCCAGAGCACCACAAATCGCCCTCAAGTCCTTAAGGATATCAGTGGAATAATGTCCAAGTGTTATGACCCCCTCTGGAATGAAATCATCATCAAACCATGCACCCTAACCATACTTACCCTCAACCCATCACCACATTAATATCCAATCCCAGCACTTCACAATCCATTCCCAGGAATCCAAAGAAAACCAAGCCACAATTTCCCTTTCTTCTTATTTTACAATGCCGAAAATAAGTGTCCAAAAACACACCCAGCATGGTCCCCATTATGTTCCCCAATACACTCAAGTTATAAACCAAAATGCCCAGGGATATTTTCCTTCACAATAATACATCCAATCCCCACAACAAACCTACAACAAAACTCCAAATGACACACCCCACACACACCCCTTTGTCTCCCAACCCTGACCAAATTCAAATTCCCCCAAAACCTCCACAAATACCCAGCCAAATGTACCACTTCATCTTACCCCCACTCCTTGGCCCTCAACCTCAGCCCTCCCCACATTCATCCCTCCTTCCCCCCCCCCCCCCCCAACATTTCCTGCAACTCAGGAACAGCCCAAAACCCCACCAAACAACCCATATCCCTGATTTCATTCCACTTAAGAAACATAAGCACATGGGCATTATTTTGAGTGAGTTGTATTTTCCCTCATTCCCTCCAATGTAATCCTATATATTCAGCAATAGGCCTGGGTGTAGAAACACATTGTATTCCCTTTTTAATCAAAGTGATTCACTTGTGTGTTTCATTCCAAATTCCTAATCCTATATCTTAAGAGTGGTTCTCTTGAGTGGGAGTTTTAGGTTCTAGTTATTTAAATAAGTGTGTTATATCTTATTTGAATGCTAGATTCAACCTCAAGTTAAGATAAGGGTGAGTAACATCCCTTAACACCAACTTGGCTTGTTTTCCCCTTCCCAAAGAAACACCTCTTTTCCTGTCTCGAGCTGTCCAGTAATCGATTATCGGCAGTAGAAGTCGATTATCTATCCTTCGTAAAACATCTGCAGTCTTCAAAAGTCTATTAGCACTTTCAGATAATCGATTATCAGCTTTTCCCTGAAACCTGCAACTCACAATAATCGATTACCACTCCTCCGTCAATCGATTATCGTCCTTCTGAGAGAATTCCCAAAAAACTGCCAAGAACCTGAAGCCTTCAATAATCGATTATCCACTTAGGACAATCGATTATTAGCTTTTCCTAGAAACCTGCAATTCTCAATAATCGATTGTCACTCCCCCATCAATCGATTATCGCCCTTCTCAGAGAATTCCCAGAAAACTACCCAGAACCTGAAGCATTCAATAATCGATTATCTCCTTAGGACAATCGATTATCTTCCTCTCCCTGCAAATAAAGAGTTTGAGACTATAAAACCCTGAGTTTAGATATAACAATAGGGTTGGGGGTTGTGGGGTTTTGGGTTTTAGGTTTGTAGTGGTTGTTTTCCTAGGTTTAGTGGGTATTATTTGGGTAAGAATGGAGGGTTGTTTCTGGTCATTAAAAGGGGACAGGGCTGGGTATTATTTATGGGTATTTTGGAGTTATGGCTTTGGGTTATTGTGAGGGAAACATGGGCAGGAATGGTTGGCTAGTGGTGTGTTATATCTAGGCTCCGGGTTTGACGGTATTAAGTTCAAACTCAAGAAACAAAGCCTTTTGTTTTCAGGATAAGAGGATAATCGATTGTCTATCTTAGATAATCGATTGTCAGATAGTGCAGCTTCTTGGAATTTTCAGGAGGGATTGACAGTCGATTATCAGTATTGTGATTATCGATTATGGAAGGCTGCAGATTTTCTGGGAATGAGTGATAGTCGATTATCGGGAAAGCATAATCGATTATTGATCCATGCGGGTGTTTCCAATGGAGCTGATAATCGATTGTGGGGAATGATAATCGATTATTTGGCAGAATTCTGGGCAGGAAGAAGGGTGTTTTTGTGGCGGAATGGCTGGGAATATATGGAGATGATGAAGGAATTCTTTTGCTATTTTTAATATAAGGAAAGAAAGGAGATTAAGGATAGAAGTGGTGGGAAAAGAAATGGATAGAAAAATAATGATGGATAAACCAAGTTGGTGTTTAAGAGATATTACACACTCTTATCCTAACTTTGGCTTTGAATCTAGAATTTAGTTAAGATAGGACACACTTAATCAAATATCTAGAACCTAAAACTCACACTTAAGATAACCACTCTTAAGATATTGAATTAGGAGTTTGACTAAAATAGCATCACACTATTTTAATAATACTCAAAGAGTAAAAGATTTTAATATTCAAAATGGTTGGTTTTACAATGGCCATATGGCCTGATTATATAGGCAGGGGGAAGGGGGATAACACACACTATACATTGAATGTGAACATGAGGAAGCTTCCTAGCAACATCCTCTCTCAAATCCCTGAAATATCAGCCATGTTTTGAGGTCCTTTTATTGGAATAAAATCAGGGATGGGTGTGGTTGTAGGGCCTCCAATGAAAACAAACCAGGGGGAATGAATGGCCTTCTTTTGGGCTGATTTTGGGGGATGTATTCAGCCAACTAGGGGGACAATGGGAAAGGATAATGTGTGGTACTTTGGCTGCACATATGAAGATTTATTTGGTGGTTAAAGGGTTAAGAAAGTACCATGTTTCTCCTGGACTTTTATGGTTGTTTAGTGGGTTGTACTAGGGAACATAGTAGGGACCATGTTGGGTGGATGTTGGAAGATGAATGGGGCTGTTTTGGTTTCCTATTGTGACCAGGGATTAAAATAGATAGAAGAGACTTTACTTTGGATATCAAAAGGAAATAAAATACTTTTGGATGTTTGGGGTTGGGTTGGACGAAAAAAGGGGTTTGACCAGCGGAACCCTTAGGTCACAAACGAAAGTTATTTTGGCCTTTCGGGCTAAAGGACATTGAATTCTCACTAAAATGGATCATAATGTTTGAACCTAAGTCCTTTGGTTTCCATGAGGGTGTGGGATATGGGGGAGGGTATGATAGGCTCGGGCCTAGATATATCATGGTGGGTCAGGATTTTGGCCCTTTGTGGGTGTTTATGTTGGGATTATGAGGTTTAATTGGCCAGGAAATAAAAGGAAAGAGAGAGGCTTTTATTTGTTTATTGGAAAGGCTTTGAAGAAGGAAAATAACACAAACAAAAGGTTTTGATTTACACATTCTTATTTTGGCCAGGGGCTTAAATAAGAGTAGGAAAAACTTTATTTTGAAATGAAGTAAATGGCAAGAAGTTTTGGATATTTTGGGTTGGGTTTGGATGGAGTGGGAGTTGGCCTGTCGAACCCTCGGGTCTGAAGCTATTCTGGCCTCTTGGGTTGAAGGACTCGGAATTCTCACTAAAACGGATCATTATTCTTTAACTTAAGTCCTCTGGTTTCTGCGAGGGTGTAGGACATGGGGGAGGGTATGATAGGGCCAGGCTTGGATATAACATCCTCCCGGTCTTCAAAAGAGTTTGTCCTCAAACTCGGAAGATCTTCAAAATCCTCGTACGGGCTAAGATCTCTTCAATGAAACGTGGCAGCAACTTCTAGGCCTCGTGTAAGATTGACCCGGTAGGAATTTTTGTGAAGCTTTGCCAACACTTCAACGGGCCATCGTCTTGGGGTTGTAGCTTTGATTTGCGTTTATTGAATAAACGCGCCTTATGAATATGAACCCACACTAGGTCACCGGGCTGAATGGACCATTTCGAGTCACGATTCTTCTCAATCCTCTCTTCATACGGGACCTGCAAAAACTCAACACGTTTGGTACAAGGTACCGTTAATGAAGATGGGTCTCCAGCGAATGTTTCAGCGTCAGGAGTGATGACTTCCTCGTGGGTCTTCGCATCTTGCTCTTCTTCTTTTACCTGTGTAACCCAAAATGGGTTATCCTCTGCGTCTTCAAACACTTCCTCCTTCTCTTTGACAAGTTTGTCATCCCAAATGGGATTATAGTCCTTGTCATCATATTCATCCCAAATGATCTTTGGGGTAGTGGGCTGCATGGTTTCGGTAGTTTGAGAGGAAGGAAGTTCGGACTTAGAAAACTGGGGAGCAAAGGTGGGTGTTTGTGGTAGGCTTAAAGACACGACTTTGGGGACGGATTGGGGTCGGGGTGTTGGACCGGAGTTGGGGGTGATGGACAAGGGTTAGGAGAGGTAAAGGTATGGTTTTGGGTTGTTGTCCAACCGCGGGAGTGGGAGTGAATTGGGAAGTATATGGGGTAGGAGTTAAGGAGAGAGGAGGTGTAGTTTTAGAGGAGATTTGGGGTAGGGGCGTGGGGTTGGGGTTTGGAACAATTGGGGCAGGGCTCGGGGAAGAGAGGGATTGGTTTTCAATTGAAGCTTGAGGTGTAGGTGTGAGGGGAGGAATGGAGAGGGTTGGGAACATACGTAGGGTGCTTGCTCTTGGTGTTTTTGGAGGGGCTTCATGGGGTGGTTTTTGTGGAGACAAAGGTATGGTTGGGGTATGAGTTTTAAAGGGGCTTGAGGGAACTATGTGATGGTAATCCCTTGGCAAAAATCTCTTGATCAACAGCTTTCTCATTTTCTCCCAAGTTTGCACTTTGGGTTTTCCTTTGAACTTTCTCTTAGTGGAAATATTTGTCCACCAAGTAGAGGCATGTCTTTGAAACTTTGCCACCACTAGCTTGACCCTCTTCTCTTCGGGTACGTCTTTGAGTATAAAGACGTCTTCAACTTTTGCTAACCACTTAGAGAACTTCTCCGGGTCGTTTCTTCCTTCAAACGTGGGAATCTCCACTGAATTAGTGAGCTCCTGGATTTGTTTCATCATAAGCTCAACTTCCTTCTTTAGTTTCTCCTGGGCAGCAGCTAATTCACCTTGAAACATGTTTTGAGAAGAGCTTGGCATGGTGGATATATGGGTTGAAGAGTGTATGGTTGACAAAAGAGACGAGGGAGGCGTGTAAAGATAATCCCTTAGGGATGTTAAACACAAAGCTTTGATACCAAATGTTATATCTACGCTCGGGGTTTGTCGGTATTAAGCTCGGATTTAAGGAACAAGCTCCTTGTTTTGAAGAAAGGGTGGATAATCGATTGTTCAAGTAGGGATAATCGATTGTCAAGAGATTCAGTTTCTCAGGAGGAGCTTCGGAAGTTCAGGAGAGGTAAACAATCGATTTACAAGAAGTGACAATCCACTATGGAAGGCTGCAGATTTTCTGGGAATGAGCGATAGTCGATTATCTTAAAGGGGTAATCGATTATTACTACCTGCGGATGTCTCCAATGGAACTGATAATCGATTGTGGGGAATGACAATCGATTATTTGGCAGTGATTCTGGACAGGAAGAAGGGCGTTTTTGTGGGGAATGGGTTGGAAATATATGGGGATGATGAAGGAGTTCTTTTTGGGTATTTTTAATGGAAGAAAAGAGTAAGATTAAGACGAGAAATGGGGGGATATGAAATGGAAGAAAAATCAGGGATGGATAAACCAAGTTGGTGTTTAAGAGATATTATACACTCTTATCCTAACTTGGGGTTTTGAATCTAGAATTTAATTAAGATATGACACACTTAATCAAATATCTAGAACCTAAAACTCACACTTAAGATAACCACTCTTAAGATATAGAATTAGGAATTTGGCTAAAATAGCATCACACTATTTTAAGATACTCAAAGAGTAACAAAGTTTAATATTCAAAGGTTGTGTTACAATGGCCATAAGGCCTGAGTTATATAGGCAGGGGAAGGGGGAGATAATTCACAATACATTGAATGTTAACTTAGGGAAGCTTCCTTGCAACAATCTCTTCCAAGGCATGGGGTATTGGCCACTCATTCCTGTCTCCTTAGTGGAATAAAATCAAGGATGGGGTTGGGGGTTGTGGGGTTTTGGGTTTTAGGTTTGTAGTTGTTGTTTTCCTGGGTTTTGTGGGTATTATTTGGGTAAGAATGGAGGGTTGTTTCTGGTCATTAAAAGGGGACAAGGCTGGGTATTGTTTATGGGTATTTTGGAGTTGCTTTGGGTTATTGTGAGGGAAACATGGGCAGGAATGGTTGGCTAGTGGTGGGTCAGGATTTTGGCCCTTTGTGGGTGTTTATGTTGGGATTGTGAGGTTTAATTGGCCAGGAAATAAAAGGAAAGAGAGAGGGTTTTATTTGTTTATTGGAAAGGCTTTGAAGAAGGAAAATAACACAAACAAAAGGCTTTGGTTTACACATTCTTATTTTGGCAAGGGGCTTAAATAAGAGTAGGAAAAACTTTATTTTGAAATGAAGTAAATGGCAAGAAGTTTTGGATATTTTGGGTTGGGTTGGACGAAGTGGGAGTTGGCCTGTCGAACCCTCAGGTCCGAAGCTATTCTGGCCTCTTGGGTTGAAGGACTCAGAATTCTCACTAAAATGGATCATAATGCTTGAACTTAAGTTCTCCGGTTTCTGCGAGGGTGTAGGACATGGGGGAGGGTATGATAGGTGTTATATCTAAGCTCAGGGTTTTATAGTCTCAGACTCTTTATTTGCAGGAGAGGGAGATAATCGATTGTCCTAAGTGGATAATCGATTATTGAAGGCTTCAGGTTCTGGGTAGTTTTCTGGGAATCCTCTGAGAAGGGAGACAATCGATTGATGGGGGAGTGACAATCGATTATTGAGAATTACAGGTTTCTGGGAAAAGCTAATAATCGATTGTCCTAAGTGGATAATCGATTATTGAAGGCTTCAGGTTCTGGGTAGTTTTCTGGGAATCCTCTGAGAAGGGCGATAATCGATTGATGGGGGAGTGACAATCGATTATTGTGAGTTGCAGGTTTCTGGGAAAAGCTGATAATCGATTATCTGAAAGTGATAATCGACTATTGAAGACTGCAGATGTTTTACGAAGGATAGATAATCGACTTCTACTACCGATAATCGATTATTGGACAGCTCGAGACAGAAAAAAGAGGTGTTTCTTTGGGAAGGGGAACAAGCCAAGTTGGTGTTAAGGGATGTTACTCACCCTTATCTTAACTTGAGGTTGAATCTAGCATTCAAATAAGATATAACACACTTATTTAAATAACTAGAACCTAAAACTCACACTCAAGAGAACCACTCTTAAGATATAGGATTAGGAATTTGGAATGAAACACACAAGTGAATCACTTTGACTAAAAGGGGAATACAATGTGTTTCTACACCCAGGCCTATTGCTGAATATATAGGATTACATTGGAGGTAATGAGGGAAAATACAACTCACTCAAAATAATGCCCATGTGCTTATGTTTCTTAAGTGGAATGAAATCAGGGATATGGGTTGTTTGGTGGGTTTTGGGCTGTTTCTGAGTTGCAGGAAATGTTGGGGGAAGGAGGGATGAATGTGGGGAGGGCTGAGGTTGAGGGCCAAGGAGTGGGGTAAGATGAAGTGGTACATTTGGCTGGGTATTTGTGGAGGTTTTGGGGAATTTGAATTTGGTCAGGGTTGGGAGACAAAGGGGTGTGTGTGGGGTGTGTCATTTGGAGTTTTGTTGTAGGTTTGTTGTGGGGATTGGATGTATTATTGTGAAGGAAAATATCCCTGGGCATCTTGGTTTATAATTTGAGTGTATTGGGGAACATAATGGGGACCATGCTGGGTGTGTTTTTGGACACTTATTTTCGGCATTGTAAAATAAGAAGAAAGGGAAATTGTGGCTTGGTTTTCTTTGGATTCCTGGGAATGGATTGTGAAGTGCTGGGATTGGTTATTAATGTGGTGATGGGTTGAGGGAAAGTATAGTTAGGGTGCATGGTTTG
Organism: Cuscuta australis; assembly: GCA_003260385.1. Classification (NCBI taxonomy): domain Eukaryota; kingdom Viridiplantae; phylum Streptophyta; class Magnoliopsida; order Solanales; family Convolvulaceae; genus Cuscuta; species Cuscuta australis. The sequence continues at coordinate 173,387 of NQVE01000172.1, read as the reverse complement.
ATGATGATTTCATTCCAGAGGGGGTCATAACACTTGGACATTATTCCACTGATTTCCTTAAGGACTTGAGGGTGATTTATGGTGCTCTGGGATATATCAATAGGGCCAGGCCCGGATATAACAACATTCAACGTCAAGGACATCAGCCCGTACTTTGAGCCTGAAGGACTTCTGAGTTTGAGGACAAACTCTTCTGAAGAAGGGGAGGATGATATACCCCGGGTGACTACCAACGACTCTAAAGTCGTTAAACAAATTAATGGAATAATGGCTAAGTGTTACGATCCCTTTTGGGCCGAACTTATCAGTTATAAAACCCACAACATAGCCATAATAACCATGAGCCGAACACCCATCTAAAACCAAGTCTCCCTCTCCCAAAAACCAAATCCCAAAATATCCAAAGATAGCCCAAAAACCACATTTCTTTCCTCACCTCTAGACGAAAAACACCCAGCCCAAACCCATTCCATAACCACACTTTTGACTCCCCAACTAGGCTGGGCAAACAATCACTAAAACCCAAGACACATTGTCCCACAACCACACCCTTCAAACCCCCTTTTACCTTACCATATCCTGCCCAGGAAATGGCTCCAAATAACCAGCCCTACCACCCTTCTCCTGCCCAAAATTATCCCCACCAAAGCCAACCAATTTGTGAATTATACTCACATATTCCATCCCACCATTTATGGCCAAAAAAACCTACCCTACAAGTTCAACCCTTCCTGAATTTTCTTCCCATCAAAGGGACACCAACAAGTGGCTATTATTCCTTTTAATTTGTGTGAATAAGAGATTTGGTAGTCTCATCTTTTTTTCTATATAAGCTCATCCCTGGACATTGCATAGATACACATTGTATTCCCATTTTTCAACTTAGTAATACACTTGTTTGTGTGTGCTATTTTAAATTCCTAAATCTATATCTTAAGAGTGGTTCTCTTGAGTGTGAGTTTTAGGTTCTAGTTATTTAGATAAGTGTGTCATATCTTATTTAAATACTAGACTCAACCCCAAGTTAAGATAAGAGTGTGTAATATCTCTTAACCCCAACTTGGTAATATCTATCCCTGATTTTCTCCACCCCATATCCCTCCATTCCTCACTCTAAAATTCCCCTCTTTTTTCTTCCATTAACCCAGAAAGCACCCTATCATTCCTTCCCATAACTTCCCTACATAGCCCAGCCATTTTCCTTCCATATTGAAACCTCGGGTAATCCTGATAATCGATTATCCTTCACTGATAATCGACTATCCAACACTCCTGAACTTTCTTGGCAGAATCCAAGACCCAAAATAATCGATTATCAACTATTGATAATCGACTATCCTACCCTTCTGAATCTTCTTGGCTTAAACTACACAATTCCACAATCGATTATTGCTAAAGTGACAATCGACTATTTCCCCTTCCTGAACTCCCAAAATTCCTTCCCGAGAAATTGAACCTCTTGTTAGTCGATTATCATAAATTGATAATCGATTATTCCTTTCTCCTGCAGTTTAAAAAGTTTTGTTCCTGAACTTAAAAACTTATTCCCAGAGCTCGGGTATAACATTTGGTATCAGAGCCCCTTGTTCCACATCCCCAAAGACCAGAACACTTCCCTCAACTTTACCCATTTCCTTTTCTACCACCCATTGTTGCCAATTCAACTATGTCGAATGAATCTCAGCCCATGTCCCATGAGGAGCTTGTTGCATCCAACGCCGCCTTAAAGGCCCAAGTAGAGTACTTGGCCAAGGAGGTAGCTAAGCTCACCAAGATAAAGCACAACGCCCTTCAAGGAAGTGATCATGAGGATGATGTGAGCACCAGCATCACCAACAAGGCCAAAACTAATGACGGGTCTGACTTCAAAGTTGATGTCCCAACTTTTGAAGGAAAGAACGACCCGGACGAGTTTCTAGAATGGCTAGAGACGGTGGAGCGTGTTTTCGATTTCAAAGAAGTCTCCGATGAGAAGAAGGTCAAGATAGTGGCCTTGAAGTTCCGCAAGTATGCATCTACTTGGTGGACTAACACGTGCACCAAAAAGAGAAGAAACCACAAGGAGCCGGTGGCTACATGGGCCAAAATGAAGTCTCTCTTAAAGAAGAAGTTCTTGCCCACTGAATATGTTCGTGAGAATTTTGCCAAGCTTCAAACACTTAAGCAAGGTTCCAAATCGGTTGAAGAATACACGCATGAGTTCGAGGAACTCTTGCTAAGGTGTGATTTGCAAGAAGATGATGAACAAACATTTGTACGATACCTATTCGGCTTAAACCTACAAATAGCCAATACGGTAGAGTTTCAAAGCTATGAGTCCCTGGAAGAGCTTACCAAATTAGCCCTTAAGGTTGAAGCACAAATAAAGAAATCCAAAGCTCTTCTCTTCAAAGGTAACCCCTCTTACACACGGCCCAACACCACTTTCCAAAAGCCAAACTATTCCCCATCCAAAGCACCTTTCAACTCCACCAGAACATCCCCCACTGACAACAAACCCCTCCTCTCTCCCTTACCTAAGAATCCCTCCTCCTCTTTTCCTCCTAGAACGGACTCGACAAGGAAAGCACCCATTTGCTTTCGATGTCAGGGACGAGGTCATTATGCTAACGAGTGCCCTAACAAAAAGGTGATGGCCATCGTTGAGTGTGATGAAGAAGAATTTGATCCAACTTGGGCTGAAGAAAACATGGAAGAAATCGAAGAGCAAGATGAATGCATTGGCCCCGATGAAGGAGAGCTCCTGGTCATTCGAAGGACTTTGAGTACCATAGCATGTCCCGAAGAAAAATTGCAACGGGAGAACATTTTTCACACTCGTTGCACCGTACAAAGGAAGGTGTGTTCTCTTATCATTGATAGCGGGAGTTGCACTAACGTGGCTTCCAAAGCTATGGTGGACAAGCTGCACTTAAAAACATCACCGCATCCTAAACCATACACGATTCAATGGCTGAATCATGGCAAGGTGTTGTAGCCGAGACCCGGGGTCTTGTCAAGTAATCAATTTGATGGCGGATTTACGGAGGAAATGGAAGCAAGAAGGAAACAACTTTGAACTCCAAAGTTCAGAAACGCGTGATAGTCGATTATCACTCCCTGATAATAGATTAACAAGATATGATTTCCAAACCACGAATGTTCAGAGATGCCCGATAGTCGATTATTACTTTTATGATAATCGATTGTTGGAAATGGCTGCGAAAATATGGAGGTGATCAAAGAGTTCTTTTTGGTATTTTGATTTATGAAGATAGAATAGAATGTGGCGTAGGAAGAGAAAATGGAGAGGAACAAAATGGGCAGAAAACAAGGATGGATAAACCAAATAATGAATAAGAGATAAACACACTCTTACTATATTTGGGGCTGTTATCTATTTAACACAATAATAATCACTACTAATGTATAAAATAGACTCCTAACACACTGTTATATCCGGGCATGGCCCTATCATACCCTCCCCCATGTCCCACACCATCATAAAAACCGAAGGACTTAGGTTCAAACATTATGATCCATTTTAGTAAGAATTCAATGTCCTTCAACCCGAGAGGCCAAAAATAACTTCGGACCTAAGGGTTCTGCAAACCAACTCCCACTCTGCCAAACCCCACCCTAAACATCCAAAACTCCTTTCCATTTAATTCCTTTCAAAATAAAGTTTTCCTACACTTATTTTAGCCCATGGCCAAAAATAAGGTTGTGTAAAATAAAACCTTTTGTTTGTTGTTATTTTCCTTCTTTTAAGCCTTTTATTCAACAAATAAAACCCACCCTCTATTCCATTCACCCCTGGCCAAAATACACTTCACAATCCCAACATAAACACCCACAAAGAGCCAAAACCCTGACCCACCACTAGCCACTCATTCCTACCCATATTCCCTCACAAATAACCCAAACCTATAAGTCCAAAAACACCCATTATAGCCCCCATCCCTGTCCCCTTTTCCCAGCAAACACAACCCCTCATATTTGCCCAAATAATAGCCTTAAAACCCAGAAAACAACCACTACAAACCAAAGCTCAAAACCCCCACAAACCCAGCCTCATCTCTGATTTTTAAGACCACCAAGGAGACAAGATTGAAGAAAGATTACCCCATGTTTGGAGGTGGATGTTGCTAGGAAGCTTCCTCATGTTCACATTAGCCTACTTTAGAGATATTTCATTAGGAAATTTTGGTTAAAATAGCATCACACTATTTTAAAGGAATTACTCAAAAGAGTAAACAAGGTTTTTAATTCAATAATCTGGTCTGTTACAATGGCCTCATGGATGAAGTATTTATACAACAACAAATAAGGAAAAATACAAGAAAAAGGAAGGAAGAATACAACAAGGAAGTTTCCTACTTCTTTCCTACAAATCAATGCTTAATGCCCATCATTGTGAGTTGTTTTTCCATGATGCTTCTGCTGATTTTGAGCTGATCTTCTTTGGGTTTATTTGGGCAGAAATTTCATGCCTTTATGGAAGAAAACAAAGGGAAATCAAGCTTTTGACAATTGTGAATAAAATGCCAAAACAGCACTATTCATTCAATGACTTTGTTTGTGATTTTTGTTCCTTTGTGTCAAAAGTGATCATGTTTTTTTATGAAAGAAAAGGCTCTATTCTTTGTTGAAAATCAGGGAATAAATTCAGCCTAATACCCAAGCTTAGAAAAGGCAAACAGGAATTGATTAGCTTTGAGTTTCAAGGTTCAGGGATGTAGAATAATTGATTACTATCTCTGGCTAATCGATTCACAAGATTTGGTTTCAATCCGGAAATGTTCAGAGAAAACAAATACTCGATTGACATTCAAAGACAATCGATTATCCAGGGCTTGCTCAAAGCTCGGTACTTTCCAGAGAGTAGAGATAATCGATTATTACTTGTAAGATAATCGATTATGTCAGGTTGCTGGTTTTGCGAAGAAGAATCAGAGAGCTATAGTCGATTATCAATTATGTATAATCGATTATTCAGGGCTTTAGAATCAAGGTTGGAAGAGAAAGTGGGAAAGGCATAATTTGGGTAAAAAGGATTTAAAAAGAAACAAAGGTTTTAAAAGATAATAAGAAACTAAGGTTTGACTTGTCTTCCTTTGATTTCATTTTTGACCTGGAGTTAGAAATTGATGGGAAAGACTTTATTTTGAATTAAAGAAAAGAAAGAAGACTTTTGGATATGTTGGGAGAGTTGGGATTTTAGTGGAGCCATTCAGGGGTACATCATTTTGTTTGGCTTTTCTTGCATAAGGATTTCAGCCATATGTGGATTAAGTCAAGGACATTATGTGGCTGTGATGAAGCATTCCTTGGCCCATTTTGAGGGGTATATTTCGGCCTTAAATGGGAAAGAACAAGGAAAGAGACACAATGTGTCTAGTCTTGGATTTATTGCATAATAGGACAATTCAGCACTCCAAGACTCCGCACTCTAAAGTCGTTAAACAAATTAACGGAATAATGGCTAAGTGTTATGATTCCTTTTGGACCGAACTTATCAATCCTAAAACCCGCCACATAGCCATAATTTCCCTGAGCCCAACTCCAACTTAAAAGGCCCAGCCATTCTCATCCAATCCAAACCCCAAAATATCCAAAATAATAAACCCAAAACTACATTTATTTTTCCTTCATCCCTGGCCAAAAACCTCATGTCACAACCCTATCAATCCTAAAACCCGCCACATAGCCATAATTTCCCTGAGCCCAACTCCAACTTAAAAGGCCCAGCCATTCTCATCCAATCCAAACCCCAAAATATCCAAAATAATAAACCCAAAACTACATTTATTTTTCCTTCATCCCTGGCCAAAAACCTCATGTCACAACCCACGAGCCTCAACAACACTTGCTCGGAGATACCGCACTCCAAGACTCCGTACAACCAAGGGAAACAAACTTCCCTTAATGTCTATAAAAACTAAGAACACTCAAGAACAAGGCTCTCTCAAAAGAGTGAATATGAGTAAAGTAATACGCTCAAGATCACAACACAAACTTCACAAAAATGGCTCTCGAAAAGCTATGAATAATGTATGAATAATATGCAATGAACGAATAGGAGTTGTGAAGTAATGTGATATGTAAAACAGACCCAAACACCCCATTTTATAGTGGAAAAATAGGCTCCAACGGATCAAAACATTTAAGGGGTGATTGGCACAATTTGTGGGATTTGATTAAATTTAGATCTGCTGAAATTCACCCAGACAGCGTTGTCCTAGGCTTGGACATCGCTGTTCTAGGCTTGCGTTTTGAAAATTGGGAAGCAACGGTCATGCCAACAGCGATGTCCAATACTCCTACATCGCTGTTTTGGCTGTTGACTTCTAAACAAGGAAAGTTTTAGCCTTAAATTCCTTCCAACGGTCAGGTCCCTACATCGATGTTCAATACTTGAACATCGCTGTTTAGGTCTGACTTTAAAGGTGGAGTTTTGGCCTGACAGCGCTGTTTCTGGGTCAACATCGCTGTCCAAAAACTTTCTGCCAATGCACTATATTTTTGGCTTAGGTTGGACAGCGCTGTAGGGAAGGCTACATCGCTATTCCAGATGTTTCTGGAAACCCAACCTTGGCTCAACAGCGATGTCTAATATGCAACATCGCTGTTAGAAGACTTAACGCCTAACCATGGTTTTCAGCTACCCAAGCCAGACAGCGCTGTTGGTTGCACCAAAATCGCTGTTGGGCTGGTTTAGCCAGACCCATGGTTGGTTTAGTCATGCCGTTAGCCGATGTCAAAAACGTAAGTTCTCCAAAATAAAAACATAGTATTGAAAACATTTGTTTATTGCATTTTGCTAAGAAATCAAGTAAAACAACTCAAAAACAACGTCATTTAGTTGAAAACCACGGCTAACCAAGTTTGTGTCGTTTCGCATGGTTTTCACTAAACGACCAAAAACGGAAGGTGGTTTTAGAAGCGTTTTTGTTGGAGAACTGTTTAAATATGCCCAGAAGTAAAAACCAATCATAAAAAGTTGAAAACCACTTGGTTGGTTTGGATGCCAAAAACTAATCCCAAAAACCGAAAGCCGAACGCCGGTTTCTGAAAGCCGAACGCCGGATGACTTGGTTTTTAGTTTAGGCGAACTCCAAGTGTTTTTAGGCATGTTTAAAACTTAAGAAGAGCATTTTTGAATATGCAAAAAGTATTTTGATGATATGAGCCTAGAGAGCCAAGTTTTGAAAGTTTGTGCCAGTCTTGATCACATTAAGACCGACTCAATACAATTCTACGTCTTCGTTCTTGATCCTTGCTTCTTGGTTCTCAAATCATCATGCCATGTTCCTTCGCCTTGGTTTTGCTCACTTTAGCCTTGTTATTGTCGGCGGTTTGGCATTATCAAAAAGTTGGGGATATGCATACTAAGGGATATTTGATTTTCAAAAAATTGTGAAAAAGTTCCCCCTTAATTTGTGCTTAAAAGAAATTAGTCGGATTAAAATCAAACGGTCTCGTTTTTAGAGGCGTTCCCCCATAGTATATGCATAGCCTTTTTCTTCCCCCTTTTGACATTAACAAAAAGATAAAAGATAATTTTATTTATTAAAGGGAAAAGGCGGAGTACAACGGAAGTAATAATAATAAAAAACAAGACAATTGAAGAAAGAAGAGATAAAAATTCTAGGTGTGGCCTAGTATTCGTCTTCGATTTCCTCCTCGTCGTCGTCGTCGTCCATCTCATCACCGTCAACGGCGTCATCGAACTCGTCCTCATCCGGGGAGTTTGACGGGGCGTAGGAGCCATCCTCTTCGTCCTCGTCACCGTACACTTGCCCAAGGAACGTGCCTTGGTACGGTGGGGGGACGTAGTTGACGCATTGGAAGTATGCGTTCATGGCGTGCCCTTGGCGTTGAACACCCTCATTGGCCCGTGCCTGGGGTTCGGATGGGCCAGCAGCAGAACGACACCGTGGCGTGGCAGTGGCAGGTCCGGCGTTGTCCGAGCACTTCTTGAAGGTTTGGGTGCTGATCGCCCAAATCTTCGTGGCCTTCGTGAGTGGGCCAGCGGTGGTGGTCACCTTGAACCGTTCAAGGATGTTGATCATGACAAACTTCGCCCAATTGATTGGCACCGAGTGCATGATCGCATGGAGGAGCTTGAGGTCCTCACCGGACATGATTGTGTGCCCATGCTTCCGGGGCTTGATGATTCGGGACACGATGTAGAGAAGAAGCCGGCTCTCGGGGTTTGCGGAGTGGATGGTGGGGCGGCCCGAGGCATGGCGGATGAGCTCGGTGATGCCAAGCTTGTTGCGGATAAGGCCCTCGTTGTTTAGCACCCAGTCCTCTCCGCCATAGTGGGAGACGTCGTCGCCTTGGTAGGGGAGGCCGGCGATGCGCCCAAACTGCTCAACGGAAAGCTCTATCGGCGTGCTCTTGACAAGAGAGTAGAGCATGTCGCCCTCCGAGCCTGGGAGGCGAACGGCCAAAGGCCGTCTTGGTGAAGCTGTGCGTCTAGATCGTCGTAGCCCTGCAACTCCGGGAAGCGCTCTGGGACGATCCGTGGTTGAGCCACAACCTGTTTAGGGAAGAAGGTGAGGAAACGGGTGCGCTCCTCCTCGGAATCGAACCAAAGATACGATCCGTCGCCGTAGTAGAGGCACTCCTCGGAGTTTGTTGACGGTGCCCGGGATTTGGACTTCGTTTTCCCGGAGGTGGCAGCCCTGCTCTTGTCTTTGCCCATGGTGAAGAGATCTCAAGAGAAAAGAGTGGAGACGATGAATTATGCAAAGATATTGAAGAGAATTGCGTTTGTGTGTGTAAAAGTAAAGAGAGGGGGGTCCAATTTATAGAAAAAGATGTTCTCAACGTTTAGATTTTCAAAAATATGGCTATTGGAGTAATTAATGCAGTTGCCAATGGATTTTTTTTGAAAATTTTTCCAGGACAGCGATGTTCTGAAGGCTACATCGCTGTTGGGACAGCGCTGTTGCGCCTCTAGACAGCGCTGTTTTGCGTCAAGTTAAAAACAAGTGTCAAATGGATAGTGATGTAGGGTATCCTACAACAATGTTCCCAAAGTTTCTGGAAGTGTGTAAGGGTGTGCACCCATTAGAACAGCGCTGTTGGGTTTCCCTACATCGCTGTTTTACGCTAGAGAAAAAAATTTGTAAAAACTGATAGCGATGTTGAATAGAAGGACATTGCTGTTTGAAAAGTTTCTGGTTTGGGTTGAAAACAAGGTGTTTAGGGTAGACAGCGATGTTTTGAAAAGAGACATCGATGTTTAAAAAGTTTCTGGAAAGCAAAGGTAAAGGGAACTCCCTGGGACAGTGCTGTTGGTGTATTGTACAGCGCTGTTGGCTCAAGCTGGTTGATGGTGTTTCCTTGAACAGCGCTGTTGGGTCTCCTAGACAGCGCTGTAGGCATGGTTCCCCCTGATTTCATGAACGGGGTTCCTGCAAAGTAACACTTTGGTACCCAAAATATTTTTATGGGTCCTTGGAGGTTAATTAGTTTTCATTATCCACACACACACACCGAAAGTTTATTTCCACACACACCTTCACACACTCGGTTTGATGATAATTTAGGGGTTACCTTGGCCAACCTGTCGTCCCGTGGTTGGCGGGTTCTAGTCTACCTGAACGGAATGCCGATATCTCAGTGTGATTTGTGTCGGTTCCGGTAACGGAATGTGGACTTTCTTCTTTTCGTCAAAGTAGAAGAAATAGTAAGGTTTCTTTTGTGCATTAGCCTGTGGAGATTGTTTATGATACGAATATCCTTTTCTAAAGGATTTCTTTTCGCTAGCACCAAATATGTTGTGTGTTTCATTATAGGTGAGATGCCGATGTCTAGTAAAACACACGGGAGCTATATGTCCTACCCTATTGCAATAATGGCATACTACGTTTGGGTTGAACATATGCCTAGGTTGATAATAGCTAGGGGGTCTAACCATATTCATCCTATTTTGAGAAAAGGATGTTTTATGCATGTTTTCAAAAGAATCATTTCTAGGTGTCCTTATGTTATTTCTCCTATTTTGAGAAAAATTATTATTATGCACAAAATCATTTTTCTTAGGTTGTCTACCATGAACATTTTCATTCCTAGGTTTTAGTCTAGGTTGTCTAGTGTCCTTAGGTTGACTAGGTTTTCTATTATCCTGATTTTTAGGTTTCTTACGTTAAGCCTTAGATGGTTGTCTAGATGGTGGCTCAACGTTTTCTTTAACCTTAACTTCATTTTTATTGAAACCTATTCCTTCATTAGAAAAATGCATAGTGTCAAGGAGCAAATTTAAATCTTTGTGCGGAGTATTGAATTTCTTGACCGTACTCTCAAGTTTTGTGACTTGTTCCCTTAAAGCTTTACAAAATTCACATTCGTTTGAGGAACTTTCTGGTTTGTCGGCGCTTCTTTTGCCATAAAATTTATTTTCTTGTTTTAACTTCTCATTATCTTTTTCCAGATTTTCAAAATCATTTTCAAGAGTGGAGAGGCTTTTCTTTAAGGATTTGTTGATTTTAGAAGCGCTAATAAATTCATCATAAAGTTCATGAAGTGTTTCTTGCATTTCTTCAAAGGTGTAAGAGTCAGAAGAAATGGTATATACCTCTTGTACATCGTCGGTTTGGTCTCCGTGCGCCATGAGACAGAGGTTGGCAATTTCATCCTCGTCTTGGTCGGTTGACTCGTCGCCGGAGTCGCCACCTCAAGAGATATATGCCCTTTGCCTTTTGAATTGACGAGCATTCCTTCCGCTTCTCGGGCAGTTGTTCTTGATGTGCCTGGCTTCACCACATCCATAGCACACAGGGCCATCCTCAACCTTTTCTTTCTTCCTTAGAAGTTTGCAAAACTTCTTCATGACGACCTTGACTTCATCATCGTCGCTTGAATCATTCATCGTTGATTCTTTGACGGCTTTTAATGATATTCCTTTCTTTTGGTCATTCAAAGACGGGTTAAGAATAGTAGATTCATAAGTTTTTAGATTACCTCTTAGACCATCGATGGTGACATTTGATGTGCCGATTGACTCATAGATGGCATCAGCCTTGGATCGCCATTCAGATGTCAAGCTCCGTAGGACCTTTTGCACAAGATCCCTGTCGGTGTAAGTCTTCTTCAATGCATGAAGATTGTTGACTATCTTGGAGAATCGGTCGAACATGTCATCAATATTTTCGTGGCTTCACTTGGGTGAGGAAGTCGACCTTGGGTGAGGAAGTCGATCTTGGCTTCACGTACTAAACATCTCATACTCTTGGGTGAGGAAGTCGATCTTGGCTTCACGTACTTGGTCCGTTCCTTCGTACGTCACCACAAGTTTATTCCACATCTCCTTGGCGGTTGTGCAGCAGGAGATCTTTCCGTAGTCATCGGGGTTGACCGCACAATATAGCATATTGATGGACTTTGCATAATTCTCAATCTTCTTGATGGCCTCGGCATCAAATTCGTCCTCGGTCTTTGGGACCGTGGTTTCTCCCACTTTCTTCACAGGGATTTCCTCGCCATTCTTGATCACCAACCACAATTGGAAGTTGGTGGAACAGATATAGATTCTCATCCGTTCCTTCCAATATGAGTAGTTGGTGCCATCAAAGAGTCGTGGCCTAGAAGTTGATTGACCTTCTCCAATTCCTGCATAAAGATTTCTAGAAGAAGAACCCATGATTGCTTTACTCTCAAACGGTTAAGTTTGGACGTGAGTTAGGCTTTGATACCAATTGTTAGAATAATAGACCAACGCTAGAGGGGGGGTGAATAGCGTTTGATCAAGAAATCACAAGAATAAAAAATGAATAAACGAGAAGTAAAGGGAAGAGTAGGAGGCACACCGATTTTACCCTAGTTCACCACAACTTGTGGCTAATCCAGCCTCCCGAGAGACTCTCTCGAGCTACACTACTTCCGTTAAGCTTACGGGTGCTTAACAAACTGTTACAACCTGAGAACTCGAGTCCCACGAGCCTCAACAACACTTGCTCGGAGACACCGCACTCCAAGACTTTAACCCAAAGGAAAGTACCTTTCCTTCGTACAACCAAGGGAAACAAACTTCCCTTAATGTCTATAAAAACTAAGAACACTCAAGAACAAGGCTCTCTCAAAAGAGTGAATATGAGTAAAGTAATACGCTCAAGATCACAACACGAACTTCACAAAAATGGCTCTCGAAAAGCTATGAATAATGTATGAATAATATGCAATGAACGAATAGGAGTTGTGAAGTAATGTGATATGTAAAACAGACCCAAACACCCCATTTTATAGTGGAAAAATAGGCTCCGACGGATCAAAACATTTAAGGGGTGATTGGCACAATTTGTGGGATTTGATTAAATTTAGATCTGCTGAAATTCACCCAGACAGCGCTGTCCTAGGCTTGGACATCGCTGTTCTAGCGTTGCGTTTTGAAAATTGGGAAGCAACGGTCATGCCAACAGCAATGTCCACTACTCCTACATCGTTGTTTTGGCTTTTGACTTCCAAACAAGGAAAGTTTTAGCCTTAAATTCCTTCCAATGGTCAGGTCCCTACATCGATGTTCAATACTTGAACATCGCTGTTTATGTCTGACTTTGAAGGTGGAGTTTTGGCCTGACAGCGCTGTTTCTGGGTCAACATCGCTGTCTAAAAACTTTCTGCCAATGCACTATATTTTTGGCTTAGGTTGGACAGCGCTGTAGGGAATGCACTATATTTTTGGCTTAGATGTTTCTGGAAACCCAACCTTGGCTCAACAGCGATGTCTAATATGCAACATCGCTGTTGGAAGACTTAAAGCCAAACCATGGTTTTTAGCTACCCAAGCCAGACAACGCTGTTGGTTGCACCAACATCGCTGTTGGGCTGGTTTAGCCAGACCCATGGTTGGTTTAGTCATGCCGTTAGCCGATGTCAAAAACGTAAGTTCTCCAAAATAAAGACCAAGTATTGAAAACATTTTTTTATTGCATTTTGCTAAGAAATCAAGTAAAACAACTCAAAAACCACGTCATTTAGTTGAAAACCACGGCTAACCAAGTTTGTGTCGTTTCGCATGGTTTTCACTAAACGACCAAAAACGGAAGGTGGTTTTTAAAGCGTTTTTTGTTGGAGAACTGTTTAAATATGCCCAAAAGTAAAAACCAATCATAAAAAGTTGAAAACCACTTGGTTGGTTTGGATGCCAAAAACCAATCCCGAAAACCGAAAGCCGAACGCCGGTTTCTGAAAGCCGAATGCCGGATGACTTGGTTTTTAGTTTAGGCGAACTCCAAGTGTTTTTAGGCATGTTTAAAACTTAAGAAGAGCATTTTTGAGTATGCAAAAAGTATTTTGATGATATGAGCCTAGAGAGCCAAGTTTTGAAAGTTTGTGCCGGTCTTGATCACATTAAGACCGACTCAATACAATTCTACGTCTTCGTTCTTGATCAGTGTTGTCAAGTCGTCGCCTAGGCGTCGACTAGTCGGCGACTAGTCGTCCGGTCGTTTTGGAGAAGGAGAAATGCTATGCGACCAGCGCCTATGGCCGACTAGGCTACTAAGCGCGCTAGGCGACGCTTAGCCGTGACTAGGCCACGCCTAATCGGAGAAAGAAAGCCGCAGAATTTGACCTAATTTAATTGACCCAACCCAACCCGACCCGACCCGACCCGACCCAAATTTCATTAATTTTAAATTTTTTTTAACAAAACGCTCCTTCGGCTGCCGACGCAATCCACACACAATCCAGTCGCGCTCGTCTTCCAGTTCTGGCGTTACTTTCGCGAGACCGCGACTTCCAGGCCACCAAGCGAGGCAGCGACTATCAACCATTGTCGATTATCTTCCAGCGACTCTCCTCATGGGTAAGTTTTCTTATAGTTTGTTATCATTAAAGTATTTCTTTTAATTTTTTTCTTATTCTAGTATTTTAGTATTTCAGGTTTTTTTTTCAGTTTAATATTTCAATTTTTTTGGTTTTGTACTAGAAAACTAGAATAAGAAAAAAAATAAAAGAAATCTTAAACTGAAAAAATTAAAATTTAATTTTCATTGATTTGATTCATTAAACAATAAAGTATGATATACTTTAAAGTTTCAGTTTTTTATTTTTTTAATATTTCAGTTTTTTCAGTTTAATTTTTCAATAGAGTATTTCAATTTTATTTTCATTTTAATTTTTCAATTTTTTTCTGAATTTAATTGATATCTTGGTTTTGTATTTCTTATTTTAATATTTTAAGCGTTCTAGGCTCTTGTTTTTGTTTAGTTGCTAGAATGTCATATTCACCAATTTGATTTAATAATAATATTTGGGAGATAATAATATGCGCGACTACGAAGACGATCCATCCAAGGACCCCAAACGAAAAGCCAGCTCTAATGATCCCGGATGGAAATATGGCTTTTGGCCAAGTAAGAACAACAAAAATCTGGTGGAGTGCACATTATGCCACAAACAAATTAATGGTGGCATAGGACGGTTCAAACGTCATCTTGCTGGCGGATTTGGAGATGTCACGAAGTGCCCAAATACAACAACAGAGGTATCTAGAGAAATGCATCAATATTTGAACAAGAACAAGAGGAAAAAATTCATACCATTGGAGGTTGAAGATGATCATGAAGTTGGTGATGATGATATGCATGTGGGTGATAGGCCTATGGATTCCTCTATAGCATCAAATCCGTCTATTACTCAACCAAGTTCTGGTACAAATGCTAAACGGAAGCAAGCTGCCCTCAAGTTAACTCAACCACAATTACAATCAATTGCTTGCATGGTAAGAAAGACTCCTGAAGAAGTGGTTGAAGAAAGACATACCAAGGGCCCAACTCAAAGAACGATGGAACGGTCTGTCAAAAGAAAAGAAGATGAAGAGCGGGTTCATATGCATATAAATGATTTCTTCATCGAAAATGGGATACCATTTAATGCTGCTAACTCCAGAAGTTTTGAGATTATGATAGAATCAATTGGGCAATATGGACCTGGGTTGAGACCACCATCATATCATGAGCTGCGTGTGCCACTACTTCAAAAAGCAAAAGAAGAGACCATGAACTTGAAAAAAGATCATGAAAAAGTTTGGTCAAAAACTGGTTGCACACTTATGTCAGATGGGTGGACAGACATAAGAGGTCGGCATTTAATCAATTTTCTTGCAAACAGTCCTGAAGGAACTTTTTTCTTAGGCTCGGTTGATGCTTCAAGTCAAGTGAATGATGCAAGTATGTTAGCAGATTTGTTGGAAGAAAAAATTGAAGAGATTGGAAGAGATAAAGTTGTGCAAGTGGTAACTGATAATGGTTCGAATTACAAGGCCGCTGGAAGAGTACTTGAGTCTCGTATTCCTAGGCTTTTTTGGACACCGTGTGCAGCCCATTGTTTGGATCTCATGTTGGAAGACATTGGCAAGTTGGCATATTTTAAGAGTAAGATTGATAATGCAAGACGTGTAACCAAGTTTGTCTACAAACATGTAAGACTTCATGCTGCATTGAGAGAGAAAACGGGTGGGAAGGAAATTGTTCGACCCGGAGTTACACGATTTGCCACAACTTTTCTCACTCTTCAAAGTATGTATAAGCACAATAATGCGTTGAGAAGCCTTTTCGTTAGTGAAGATTGGAGTAAATCTAAGCTAGCAAACACAGAGGCGGGAAAAAAGGTATGTGACATTGTACTTTCTTCTAAGTTTTGGGAGGTGGTAGAGGATTGTATAAGGGCGTCACAACCTCTTTTAATTGTGTTGAGAATTGTTGATGGAGATGAGCGTCCGGCCATGACGGAGGTGATAGCAGCTATGGATGTTGCTATGGAAAAAATTAAGGAGTCCTTTTCCAACAAATCAACATTGCAGAAAAAAGTGATGGACATAATTGAGAACCGATGGGTGAATCAAATGGAGCAAAAAATATATGCAGCTGCATATTTTTTAAATCCTGGCAAGTATTTTTTGCTCAAAGATAAGGATGAGACATATGCATATAGGCTTCGGGTCTTGTTTAATGAGGTCGTAGAGAAAATGAGAATAGGTGATGAGAGATTGCAAATGCAGATTATTCAGCAAGTGAGTGAATATGATGAAGTAAGAGGAGGCTTTTCAAAGAATATACCAGTGAAGCAACGAACGCTCATGTCCCCAAGTAAGTATTTTAAAGTAATTACTCTTGTGGGAAGTAAAATAAAATTTAATATTATATATATGATTTAATTAATTTTTTCAGTTGATTGGTGGAATTTGTTTGGTGGGTATACTCCTGAGCTTCAAACATTTGCTAGAAGAATAATTGGTCTTTGTTGTTCTTCATCTGGGTGTGAACGTAATTGGAGTACTTTTTCGTTTGTAAGTGATCAAAATTTAATATTTTATTTTGAAGTTAGTCCATGCACTATAACACTTTCACACTAACTTTTTTTTTCCAATTAGATACACACAAAGAAAAGAAATCGACTCGAGCATCAAAGATTGAATGATTTGGTGTATGTGAAATATAATCGTAAGATTGTCAATCGCTTCAAAAGGCGTCGAGAACAAGGGAAGAACTTCAACCCTTTGGTATTAGAAGATTTTCAATGGAATAATGAATGGGTAGATGCCAATGAGGAAATTGTTCATTTGGGAGATGATCTTTTGTGGAGTCATGTGGATGAGGCAACTGGGGCTTCAAACAATCTCGAGGGACGTGACTTGCGTAGGAGAAGTGGTCCAAGTTGCACAAGTGAACGTGCAAGTACGTCTAATGCCGAGATTGTTTATCGTCGACGAGGTGCTTCAAATACGGGATTCGTGGATGATGATTTGGAAACCGAGATTGATGTTTTTCCTAATGATGATGAAGATGTTGATGATAACTATGGTTGTATCTCTCCGCCTGTCTACGACACCACAATGGAAGAAAACCGTCATGGTGGCATAACGTTGGATGATGATATTTGATACCTCAAAACATGGAATTAACTATTTTAATGTCCTTTGACTTCTTATTGTGTTAATTATCTTTCTTGGTGTGTTATTTTTCAAGATTGAAGGATATTTGCTTGTTATGTACTCTTTGTTAAGTGACTTTATGTGCTACCTTTAAACATAAATTTGATTTGGTTTTGGTATTTTGACATATAAATATATATATTCTTGTTGGGTTAATGTAGATATATATAATGTTAAAAATTTCAATACTAATTATGATTTGTCGACTAGTCTACGACTAGTCTACGACTAGTCGCCTAGTCCACTAGTCTCCCCGTCACCGACTCGACTCGACTTGACAACCATGTTCTTGATCCTTGGTTCTTGGTTCTCAAATCATCATGCCATGTTCCTTCGCCTTGGTTTTGCTCACTTTAGCCTTGTTATTGTCGGCGGTTTGGCATTATCAAAACCTGTCATAAAACGAACACGGTTTAGTACGACGTAGGCGTAACCCGTGTTCCAACACCATTGATGATTGCTTCACCAAGAAAGAATAGAAACTTAGTATCTCAGGGAAGAGAAACAAAGTAAATATGGATGTGTTTGGTTATATTGACTAAACTTAAACAAAGGAAATATACAGCCTGTATATACACCAACACCACTATAAATGACTCCCAGACTCTGGACATAAATAGAGAATAGGTTGTTGCCAATAACAATCTCACTATTTGGCAGCAACAACTGTTTCAAAAGGGTTCTAAATTTGAACACTCTGACAAAGTGTCTTTACAAATTTTTGGCGTCGTTGCCAGGGAGAGTTTTGGAAACACTTTCTTAAACTGAATATAGATATAAACTGTATACCAAACATACATTGTTCATCTTCCAAATACACATCGTTTACCTTACAAACAAATACATTACATACTTAAACACACACTCACACACGCACACTTGTTTTATATACTATTTTACACTGGGTCTCGAATATAAACAATTATTATTACAACATTGTATTTGGGTTCTATATTCAATATACTAACTTTTGAAGCTTTTTAGGCGATCATACAACGGTTTCTTTGACAAAGAGTTGGTGCAGGTACGTATATGTTAGGATTGCGCTTCCATCGACACCAAGCGGAGTTTGCCCTATGCCTTCCTCGACATGCATCTCATCGTGGCCTCCGACATCCACATTGCCGGACCGGTCACCAAGATGACGAAGATTTGGATCATCCATGACGGCACCTTCCAGAAGAAGTCCGGAGACCGAGAGGGTGCAAAACCGAGTTGTGCCTCAGCCCCCGCCAAAGCTTCATTGCAATCCATAGTCGATAACTTGAATCGGCTAACTCTTGCGGTGGACGACATGGGGCAGTCAATCGAGCGGATAGACTGGACGGTGCAGCGTCAACATCACGACATGCGGGCGTACTTCCGTGGAGTCAACTACGTCCCGCCGCCTTTCGATAGCACCTTCCTCAGCCAAAACTACGAAGGTGGGGAAGATGATGACGATTCCTATGCTCCGTCCT
>NQVE01000172.1:0-152500 GCA_003260385.1 Cuscuta australis | reverse complement strand
TTATATTCAGGAATCTCTTCTTCCTCAATTAGATTCAAAATCGAATCAAAACATTTCCAGTTTGATATTTCAAATGGACGCATTCAACTTTGTGAAGAAGGGAGAAGAAAATCCTATAGATTTTGGGTAAGTTATGATATTCTTCTTTGGATTTGCAATTGCTTAGAAGGTTTCATCCTCAACCCATTGGCGAATTTATGGACTCAGCGTACTGAAGGTAATCCCAGATTTCATCTATCTCTTGATGCCAATTCTTCTGGTTTTTACATTCGTCTTCAAAAATGGCGAATTGATGGCTATACTACTATTTTTATTCCTGAGGGTTTCAACAAAAACGGGTATAAGGCGTTTTGTTATTAAATTGAGGCAAATTGGTTCTTCCATTGTGGTTTCTAGTAATTCTGATTTCGCTATTTGCTGCCACAACTAGAATTCGATTTGTGTTAAGATAGATTCACAACCATCAATTTCAAAGGCTTTGTTTGATGTCGAGATCCAGGATAGTTTAGTTTCGAACAATGTTGATGACTGCAGGACCTTTGAATCTGGAAATCTTGGAATACAAGATGGTCTTCCAAAATCTGATTTGGTTCATTCCTTCACTGTGCCTGATAGTATGGAAGTGGTTGCATTCTCTGTACCTATTACACCCAAACCTCAGAAGGCAGCATACGCTACTTCAAAGAAAACAGATTCTGTTTTGAAGTTACAGACTAAGGATAAGGCAATAACTTTGGGTGAGGTTGTAAGGCAAACTGTTATAGAGACGGATTCTTCAGAATACAAGGCTAATTTGGCTAGATTCACGAGGCTTGCAAAGGAATACTCGAAACCAAAGCTTATAAACCTTGGAGAACTCTCTGGAAGAAGTACTAAGAAAGAGTCTGCTACTTGTTAAAAGGTTTTGATAAGCCATAATACTGATGAAAAGGGTGCTTATGCTGATTCAAGAGATGCAAGTAAGGATTCAAATGCAGAAATGGGCGAGGAGTTTGTTCCAGACCCAAACATTCTAACCTACAACAAATTCAAGGCATTGGACAATCGTGTACTTTTACAAAATGAGGTAGAGGTCAAAGAAGTCCCAAGGTCGGGGCATTTAAAGAACTCAAGGACCAAAAGAAGAATCATACCCGAGGAAAGATATCTCTCTTACTCAAACGATCCTACCACCGGGAAGTCCATTCCCACGGTCACTTCTAAAAGTTATCATGTCGGGTATGTAATCTTAGGACACACAGGTGAACTTCAAAAATATGGAAAAAGAGCACGTACAACCTTACCTACACAACTCCCTCCGAACTACGACTACTCTTCTAGGACAATTCATTTAGGAATTGTAGTTTGAATGTAATTTTTCATTTTTTGTTTGATTTCATTTCGCTGCCAATTTTGGGTAGCATTTGGTTTTTATTCTCTCACTTTGCTTCCACTTTTGGGTAGCGTTGTTTGTTTCCCAAAAGGTTTTGGCCTAGCCCCCCCTCCGTGTTTTCTTTCCTTACATTGCTTTTCTAATAAAACTTATTTTTATTGCTTTTATATATATATATATATATATATATATATATATATATATGGGTTTAGAGAGGTTTTTTTCACGCTGATCTTGGTCGGCGGCCTTACTGGCGGAACCCATTCTTCGTTGGGCTCAGTATACCAGAGATTAACCGGAGATCTAGATTTCCTTCTTCTCATAGGTATTCATCTTCTAACACACCTGGAGGGGGTTGACGCAATCAAGGAAACCTTTCTCCGCTCTGCTCAAGATACTAGAGAATGACCGGAGATCTATATTTCGTCCTCATAGGTATTCATCTTCTAACTCTTGGAGGGGGTTGTCGCATTCGAAGTGTAATAGGGGACAGTCAGATTCTAGAGCTGGCATCAATCATACTAATTGGCAATCAAATCGAGGGGAGGTTAACAAATCTTTGCACCACTCTCTAGCGCCAGTAGAAAGTTTTAACACCAACTCCTGCTTTAGACTCCAAGCTAAGGTATTCGATCTCTTCCACTCTGGTTACAATCTCTTCTTCTACATCACTCTGAGACAGGAAGAAGAACTTTTCAGATTTGGTTGAATTGTGAGGCTTTTAACTGGATTTTGGACTCCCTCCCTAGGCTATCTATAAATAATTGTTGGGTTCTTTCTAGGTTTCAGACACATCGTAAGCTTACACTTTCTTTTGGCTCCAACAAATGGGGGGATTATATCAGGCTTATTGAGCGCAGAATCGAAGGTATCTACTTTATTTTCTTCCCTATTGATTGGAGGGATGGCATTTCTCACTTGTTCAACTGTCTATCCTCTTTCTTGTCTAAGATTAAGGGTAAGAATAAGGTGGATGAACCCATCCTGGCAGCAAACAATGGGAAATGTATTAATTCCTCATTTGCATAAGGGGTTTCAGGGTCTGGTTCTTCTGAACTTTCTGAACACGATGTAAAGGCTCTAGTTCCTTCTCTCAGGCCTTCTTGTTAGAAAAATGTCCCAACGCTAGAGGGGGGGTGAATAGCGTTTGAAACAAAAAACGACGCAGGAATAAAAATTAAAAGCGTAAAGTAAAGAGCAAGGAAGAGGCACACCGTTTTTACCCTGGTTCACCACAACTTGTGGCTAGTCCAGCCTCACGAGAGACTCTCTCGAGCTACACTACTATCTCGTTAAGCTTAACGGTGCTTAACAAACCCGTACAACTTGAGAGTTCGAGTCACACGAACCTCAATGAACCTTCGAAGGAAACAACCCTTCCTTCGAACAACAAGAGAAATATTTTCTCTTGTCAAGTGTCTAAGAACACTAAAAACACTCAAGAACAATGCTCTCTTTTAGAGTGGATAATGAGTAACTAAGAATGCTCAAGAACACAACACAAGCTTCACAAAAATGGCTCTCAAAAAGCTATGAATAAAGGATGAATGATTTGTAATGAAAGAGTAGAAGTTGTGAAGTAATGTGATATGTAAAACAGACCCAAAAACCCCATTTTATAGTGCCAAAATAGGCTCCAACGGGTCAAAACATTTAAGGGGTGATTGGCTTGATTTGTGGGATTTGATTGAAATTGGATCTGCTGAAAATCAGCCAGACAGCGCTGTCCTAGGCTTGGACATCGCTGTTCTAGGCTTGGGTTTTGAAAAATGGGAAGCAACGGTCATGCCAACAGCGATGTCCAATACCCCTACATCGCTGTTTTGGCTGTTGACTTCCAAACAAGGAAAGTTTTAGACTTAAATGCCTTCCAACGGTCAGGTCCCTACATCGATGTTCATTACTTGAACATCGCTGTTTAGGTCTGACTTTGAAGGTGGAAAGTTTGGCCTGACAGCGGTGTTGCTGGGTCAACATCGCTGTCCAAAAACTTTCTGCCAGAAGCATTTCTTTTTCGCTTAGGTTGGACAGCGATGTAGGGTAGTCTACATCGATGTTCCAGATGTTTCTGGAAACCCAACCTTGGCTCAACAGCGATGTCTAACATCCAACATCACTGTTGGAAGACTTAACCCCAAACCATGGTTTTCAGCTTCCCATGCATGACAGCGATGTTGGTTACACCAACATCGCTGTCGGGCTGGTTTAGCCAGACCCATGGTTGGTTTAGTCATGCTGTTAGCCGATGACAAAAATGTAAGTTCTCCAAAATAAAAAACAAGTATTGAAAACATTTTTTTAATGCATTTTGCTAAGAAATCAAGTAAAACATCTTGAAAACCACGTCATTTAGTTGAAAACCACGGCTAGCCAAGTTTACGCTATTTCGCATAGTTTTCACTAAACGACCAACAACGAAAGGTGATTTTTGAAGCGTTTTTGTTGGAGAACTATTTAGATATGCTCATAAGTAAAAACCAATCATTAAAAGTTTAAAACCACTTGGTTGGTTTGGACGCCAAAAACCAACGCCGATGACCGAAAGCCGAACGCCGGTTTTCGAAACCCAAACGCTGGATGGCTTGGTTTTTGGTTTGGGCGAACTCCAAGTGTTTTTAGGCATGTTTAAAACTTAAGAAGAACATTTTTGAATATGCAAAAAGTATTTTGATGATATGAGCCTAGAGAGCCAAGTTTTGAAAGTTTGTGCCGGTCTTGATCACATTAAGACCGACTCAATACAATTCTAAGTCTTCGTTCTTGATTCTTGATTTTTGGTTCTCAGTTCATCATGCCATGTTCCTTTGCCTTGGTTTTGCTCAGTTTAATCTTGTTTTCACGGCGATTTGGCATTATCAAAACCTGTCATAAAACGAACACGGTTTAGTACGACATAGGCGTAAACCCGTGTTCCAACAATTTCCCCCATTTTGATAATGGCAAACAAGACGGGGATATGCATACTAAGGGGTATTTGATTTTGAAATGTGTGAAAAAAAATTCCCCCTTAATTTGTGCTTTTTTTAAAAACGAGTTGTCATATTAAAATCATACGATCCCATTTTTAGAGACGTTCCCCCTTAGTGTATGCATAACCCTTTTCTTCCTGGTAGCCTTGGTATGCTTAATCTCATGTTTTGATGTTAACAAATAATTTAATTGAGCTAACGTTTGTTCAATTGTGTACGAACGACAAAATCCACTAAAACGCGTTGATTGCATCAATACGTTCGCTCACACAGGACTAGCATAGAATTGCTTAGAGTCATTTATTTTTAAAGATATTTGAATGATATATCTCTAAGCTCAAGCTAAAATTTGCACACACACAAAAAAGATTTTTACTTGGGTATTAATTTTAAAATACATTTGGTAAATATTTTCGAAAAATATATTTTTTCAAAATATTTAACTAAAGTTATAACTCTTCTTAATACTAGATCGCCGTTTCTTGAATTACTCAATTTTGATTAGTATTGAAAAAGTTATTAACATTTTACCAAAATTATTTCAAAATTGCGCACTCAGTAACGAACGGTCGATGTGGTGAACCGTTACACCTAGACGGTCGACCGTCCTACTGACCGTTGGAGGAATCTAAATGCTACCCCGAACGGTCGACCGTTTGGACTGAAACGGTCGATGTAATGGACCGTTCGGAGACCAGATTCTTTAGTTCTTGTCTTTTTCACACCCAACGGTTGGATTATTTTAATTATGGTATTAGGAGTTAATTATTCTTCTCTAACAGCTATTTTTCAATTTCAAACAACTCCTAATCCATCCCTATAAATACCCAAACCATTTCAATGTTAAAAAAAAAAATCAAGCCTTGCTAAAATCTCTTAATTCTTTCTTCTTGTGTTCATAAAAATCTCTGATTTTTATTAGGCTATTAAAGAGCCATTTCTTCAATATATTTTCTTGAACACACATTGAGCTTGATTCAAAAGAGATATACACTCATATTATCTATAAGAGAGTTCTAATTGTTAGAGTGTATAGAAATCATCACACCAACCCAATCTTGTATTTCATATTCTTGAGGTGGTGTTTGATTTATTCAAATTATCATATCCTTGTAATACGTTGAAGATATCCGTTGTAAAATCTTCATTGAGACGGTTGGAGATAGCCGTGGTGAAATCTCTGGAAGCAGTCAAGGACATCCGTGAAATCCTTGTTGAGACGGTTGGAGATAGCCGCTGCAAATCTCTAGGTTGAAGACATCCTGCAAATCTTTGGTGCACGGTTGGGGATAACCGTTGGAAAATCCTCAGGCTAGTTGGATACTTCAAGGCGTGAAGTATTGTCGATCTAGTGTAAACCTATTGGCAAAGGTTTGTTTGCCAAAGACTGGTTCCCTCGTGACGATCGTATTGAGACGGTCAAGGCGTTCTAGTGGATTGAAAATCCTCAAGGAGGAGCCTTAAGGTACTGGAGTAGGGAGTTCCCGAACCAATATAAAATCGGTGTGCATTACTTTACGCTTTTACTTTTGCGTTTTATATATTGCTTCCGCATTTGTCAACACCGTTTTTATTAAACTCCGAAAAGTTTTTAAACGCCTTATTCACCCCCCCTCTAAGGCGTGGGCACAACGACTAAACCGACTACAACTGGTATCAGAGCAGTTTCGTAGTTGAAAGTGCTTAATCGCATCTACGACAAAGATCCACTTGTTGTGTCCTTTTTAAATTTGAATTTTTAAAATTTGAAAACTTTATTTTCCCTAATTTTTTTTAATTCAAATATATTGAAAAATGGCCCAAATGGATTCCCAGAGCATCCACCGCCCTCCGTTTTTCAATGGCCAAAATTATTCCTATTGGAAAATGCGGATGAAATATTTTATACAATCCATTGATTTTGATTTATGGATAAATGTACTTCACGGGCCATTTGTGCCGAGTAGTGGTAGCCTTGCAGGTTTATCTTCGGATGATAAGAGAAAATTGTCCATGAATGCAAAGGCAATCAACATCCGAAGGAGCTTGGATTGTAGGGACTAGTATCGCTGGAAGATCAGTGGAGATGCTAGAGGAATCTGTCCAAGCCAGTACGTGACAAAGGGAGCAACCCCCCTCGCAAGATGACAAGGCAGCTAGAGGACGAAGCCCATCACATCTCACCATCCGAGAACGTGCCTCCACATGGGTGCACAACATCTTGTTTCCCCCAAACCTAGTATAAATACTGTTGTAAACCTTAGAAAGAGGGATGGGAATTCATTCTATCTAAACTCCCTTGTAAAAGCACCCGTGCATTCTCTCATATTAATATCAATTGGGCTACAGGTGTTCCCACCTACAGTTTTACCAGTCATTTGAGTGTTTTTACCTTCTCACTTTATCGAATCAAGTAAACTGTCCTAGGCCCGGTCTAGAATAGTTTACCCGGTTAGGTAATTTACATCATCATTTTTGGCGCCATCCGTGGGACCGTTAAGGTTTTTCTCCTCTAAACACAAATCTACCCACAAAAACGCCACTCAAAATGTCTTCAAGCCACCAAATCAACGTCACTTCCGCTCAGGTGCAAGCCACCAATGAGGGTACCAACATCCCCATGGCTGCTACCCTACCGGCCATTTCTACCCCGGTGTTGCCATTGGGTCTAAGTTCAATCCCAACACCTAGCTGTTAGAATAAGTGTCCTTCACTAGAAGGGGGGGGGTGAATAGTGAGGCACGAGAATTTTTGTAAATTTTCACGGAATAAAAATTGCAGGGATAAAGTAAAGAGCGGAATAAAAAGGAGTAAAGGGAGCACACCAAGATTTATACTGGTTCACCACAACGTGTGGCTAGTCCAGTCTCCCGAGAGACTCTCTCGAGCTACACTACTTCCATTAAGCTTACGGGTGCTTAACAAACCGTTACAACCTGAGAACTCGAGTCCCACGAGCCTCAATACACTAGCTCGGAGATACCGCATTCCAAGACTTCAACCCGAAGGAAAATACCTTTCCTTCGTACTACCAAGGGAAACAAGCTTCCCTAAACGTGTTTACAACACTAAGAACACTCAAGAACAAGACTCTCTTTAAGAGTAGATGTTGAGTAAACTATATACGCTCAAGAACAACTCAAACTTCACAAATTGGCTCTAGAAAGCTATGGGAAATAATGTTGTTTAGATGCAATGATAATATGAATAAAGTGAAGTGAATTTTATGTGTAAAGAAGACCCAAAAACCCCTTTTTATAGTGCCAAAATAGGCTCCAACGGATCAAAACATTTAAAGGGTGATTGGCTTGATTTATGGGATTGATTAAAATGTGGATCTGTAGGATATTGGCTTCCCATCGATGTTTAGACTCACCCATCGCTGGTAAGCCAATTTTCCTTCAGTTTTGAAGCCAACGGTCACCTACCCATCGATGGGTAAATGCTTCCCATCGCTGGGTGGGAGGTTGACTTTCAAACAAGGAAAGAATCAGCCTTAAATGACTCACAACGGTCATGCCTAACCAGCCATGGGTATGTGTTGGTCTTATGGGGGACCATCGATCACCCTTAGGGATTCGCTACTCTGCTAGTCACGGTATCGGGTACTGACAGCCCAACCTGACGAGGTACACGAGTCATGTATCTTGCGAAGCCCCTCCTATCCATCCACCGCTCAGTAGTGGGGCTCCGCTCTGCCGTAGTGAACTATAGGGGGTGCCCTATAGGAATCTACCTCAGCTTGGGGCTACAGAGAGATGTGGTTAAATACAAAGTGTCCACCTCCCTATCACCAATTGGTTTTAGGAAGCATTTGGCACCTCTTTAACTTCAGAACTCTGTAGTTAAGCGTGCTGGAACGGGAGTAGTCCCAGGATGGGTGACCCACTCGGAAGTTCCAGAAAACGATCCTACAAGTGGTATTGGAGCGAGGAAGCAGGCTCGATTCCCCCGGGTGTCACTGGGGGGGAGATTGTTGGTCTTATGGGGGACCATCGATCACCCTTAAGGATTCACTACTGTGCTAGTCACGGTATCGGGTACTGACAGCCCAACCTGACGAGGTACACGAGTCATGTATCTTGCGAAGCCCCTCCTGTCCATCCACCGCTCAGTAGTGGGGCTCCGCTCTGCCGTAGTGAACTATAGGGGGTGCCCTATAGGAATCTACCTCGGCTTGGGGTTACAGAGAGATGTGGTTAAATACAAAGTGTCCACCTCCCTATCACCAATTGGTTTTAGGAAGCATTTGGCACCTCTTTAACTTTAGAACTCTGTAGTTAAGCGTGCTGGAACGGGAGTAGTCCCAGGATGGTAACCCACTGGGAAGTTCCAGAAAATGATCCTACAGTATGCCCTCCCATCGCTGGGTTCCCATCGATGGGTAAATGTTCCCATCGCAGGGTAAGGGCATTCTGCCTTGTGAAAATGTTGGACCAAGGCTTAAACAGCGATGGGTAGAACTTCCCATCGCTGTTTGGCATGGTTCTCGAAATCAGTTGGGCTGAAGGGTGCTTACCCATCGCTGGGTAATATCTCCCATCGCTGGGTGGAATGATTCTGAACTCCCGGGATCACTTACCCATGGATGGGTGATATCTACCATCGCTGGGTAGATGGCTAGCCCAGAACCATGGCCTAGCTGACCGGCACTAAAACCCGACCAAAAAATGCAAAGTTCTCCAAAGTAAAAACTAAGTATATAAAAAACTTATTTAATGTATTGTGATGTCAAAACAAGCTTTTTAAGTTGAAAACCACGTCCTTAATGTAAAAACCACGGTTGACCAAGTCAATGCCGTACACGGGTGGTTTTTACCAAAAGACAAAACCGAAAGGTGGTTTTCATGATGTTTTGATTGGAGTACCATTTAAATGCATTCAAAAACAATTCCCATACAAAAAGACTCGAAAACCACTTCATTTAAGTAAAAACCACGGCTAGCCAAGTTTATGCCGTTTCGCATGGTTTTTATCAAACGACAATAAACGAAAGGTGGTTTTTGAAGTGTTTTTGATGGAAAACTATTTAAATGTTGCCAGAAGTAAAACCCAATCATAAGAAGTTGAAAACCACTTGGTTGGTTCGGACGCCAAAAACCAACGCCGAAAACCGAATGCCGAACGCTGGTTTCTAAAAGCCGAACGCCGGATGGCTTGGTTTTTGGTTTGGGCGAACACCAAGTGTTTTTAATGTTTTAAACATGTTTGAAAAACATTTTTATGATGTAAGAGATGCAATAAAAGAAGTTTAGACTAAAGAGCCAAGGTGCAAAGGTTGGGTCGGTCTTGATCACAATTCTGACCGACTCAACGACACTAAGATTACGGTCTTCGTTCTTGGTCTTCTTTTAGGTCTTGTTCTCATCTCCGTTCTTCGCCTTGTATGTTCAATGTTTGGTCTTGTTCACGGCGGTTTGGCATTATCAAAACCTATCATAAAAACGAACACAGCTTTAGTACGAAACGTGACAAACCCGTGTTTTAACACTAGCGTGGTTAGCCCGTTTACGATCCCCGTCCCTTCTGCTGGACCGAGGGTCACTTTCCCACCTAGCATGACTCAGTTCATGAACGATTCGGCCAACCTGCAGGCCATCCAGGGCTTTGGCCAGGTCATGGCCATGTGCCAACAAAATGGGGGAATGCCTTTCCTCCCTGGCATGTTTCCATTTTCCCTTCTAAGCGCTGGAAAGATGCCCCTTCAAACTCCGATGGCAGTGACACCGTTCCAGACACCGGTACAGAAGCCCTCGCCTTTCCAACCACAACTGGTTAGCGCGGTGGCTCCCGTCAACTTGACCGGTGTGCTCAACGCTGCTGACCCGTCACGCCCTCCGCAAGGTACGAACCCACAGGGCACTCCGGAAGGTCATTGCATTTCTGTGGAAAGTGGCGATGAAGAGTGGGATGTCCCTAGAGCCCACAAGAAGAAGAAAGGAAAGGCCATCCGACCAGCCACTTCCCGAAACTCCGCCTTCGAAAGGCTGGGGGATAGGGAGGAGGCCCAGAGAAAGTCAGCCAAACTGAGGCTCGAGCAGAGCGTTACCCATGTCAGTGCGTTCACCCGGTTAGGCGAGGGGAGGGAGGCCGAGCCTACCTGTACCCAGCGCTCCAGGTCCAACCAGCAGGAGCTAGCGAATACGAGGGCCTCCCGCCAAGAAGAAGAGGCAGAGAGCCAGCCCAGGGGACCGTTGGCTAACCGGTTAACCATCCCTAATGACCGCGTCCAACAGATGGAGGTGAAATTGGAAAGGCTGGAGAAGAAGGTCAGGGAGAAAAGTGACCGGGACAAACCCCTCGCTGGGTCCCCGTTCAAAGCGAGAGTCCATCTGACACCTTTCCCGCGGAAGGTCAAGATCGACGCCCCAAGGTTCACCGGGAAGGAGGATCCAGAAATCCATCTGGACTCCTTCAACCAAAGTGCGACCATGAACGGTTGCACAGACGAAGAAAAGTGCCTCATTTTCTTCCAAACCTTGCGGAACCGAGCCACTGAATGGTTCAATAAGCTTCGCCTAGGATGCATTGATCCGTTCAGTGATTTGGCCTCAAACTTCAAGGCCAAGTTCTAGGAGAATTGTACTAAGAGGAAGAAATTCACCTATCTTAGTACAGCCGGGCAGAGGGAATCTGAGAACCTCACTCAATTCCTCACCCGGTGGAAGGAAGAGGTTGACAAGGTAGAAGAGATGGACGACAAGACGGTGTTGTCCTTTCTCTTGAATGGATTATGTGCCGGGGAACTATACAAGGAGTTCTGCCAGAAACCCCCGGCACGTATCAAGAGGCATATCACACTGCGTGGGAGTTCGCTGAGGCTGAAACATAACTCCGAGCGAAGAAAGAAGCTGAGCATGGCTTCAAGCCCAAGCCGGTGCAGGTCAAGAAGGAAGAAGCACCGGGACCTAGCTGCCCAAGGCACCACTATGACCCGGTCGTCCATATGGTCAATACAGAAGAATGCCAAGAGATCAGAAAAGCACCGGTCATTCCTCCGGAAAACCCTACCAGCCAAACAGGACGACAATGGTCGGGCACCTATTGTTCATACCATATGTCAGATTCCGATAACACTTCCGAATGCAAGAGTGTTAAGGGAGTCATCCGGCAAATGATAGACAGCGGAGAGCTGGGCAAAGATTATTTGCAGAAAGCCCAGGAGAAGAGCCTCCAGTGGGTCAGACCAGCAGCCCAGGGGAATGACCGGGACATTGACCGGCGAAGGAACAACCGGCAAAGGGAGCAGCAACCTGCTCCTGAGAAAGAGCATATTGGGATGATCTTCGGCGGACCTGAAGGTGGAGATTCAACCGCGCAACGGAAGAATTGGGTCCGCAGCATTTATGTTGGTGAGGTAAGCGCTGAACCGCCAGGCGTAAGCATACCAGGAGAGAACCGATCGTCTTTACTGACCGGGACCTCCCCCCTACCAGTAAAGATCATAATGATCCTTTGGTTATTACCATGGACATTAATGGAGTGGATGTCGCCCGAGTACTTGTTGACATCGACAGCAGTGTCAACATCCTGTACTTGGAGACCTTCCAAAAACTCAGGTTGTGTCAGACACAACTTGAACCCCTCAAAACCCCTCTTTCAGGCTTCACGGGAGATACAGTGGAAGCTGAGGGATCCATAGTCCTACCGGTCAAACTCGGGTCGGGGGACAAAACTGTGTGGAAGAAGATGCGGTTCATCGTTGTGGACATCAAATGCGTCCACAACGCAATCCTTGGAAGACCAGGCATTAATAGAGTCGGGGCGGTGATTTCCATGCCCCACCTGTGCATGAAGTTCCACACTCCAGGTGGTGTGGGTGAGGTGAAAGGCGACCAGAGGAACGCCTGGGAATGCTATGCCCGGGCAGTCAAGAAGATGACAAAGGGGGTAAACGTCATCTTCCAAGAGATCACAAAGGGAGAGACCCAGGAGAAACTTGAGCCCGAAGCCGAGACAGTGGAGATTGAACTTCACCCGGGTGACTCTTCAAGGATGGTCAAAATTGGAGCAAATCTCCCAGAAGATCTCAAGGCGGAGATTACACGTGTCCTCCAAGAGTACGCAGGCATATTTTCATGGAGCGTGACAGATATGCCTGGAATTGACCGCTCAATCATCTGCCACCGGCTGGCAGTGAGGGATGCAAGTCGACCGGTACGCCAGAAGAAGAGGTACCTGGATAGTGACCGGTGGGACTTCGTCAAAAACGAAGTGAATGACCTCCTCAGTGTTGGTCACATCCGGGAAGTCAAGTATCCGGATTGGTTGGCCAACGTAGTCCTTGCCCCCAAGGGCGACACATGGAGAATGTGTGTGGATTACACGGACTTGAACAAGGCTTGTCCGATGGATTCATACCCCCTCCCCAGTCTAGATCAAATGGTGGACGAAACTGCGGGGTGCGAACTCCTAAGTTTCATGGATGCCTTCAAGGGTTACCACCAAATTTACATGGCTAAAGAAGATGAGGAGAAGACGTCATTTCTCACACCCGAAGGAACCTACTGTTATCGGGTGATAGCGTTTGGCTTGAAGAACTCTGGAGCCACTTACCAGCGCATGGTGAACAAACTCTTCAAGCCACTACTATGAAATACCATGGAGGCATACGTCGACGACATGCTGATAAAAAGCCAGGTATCTCTCCACCACCCGGCTGATATGCGTGCCACATTCGATATCATGGCGAGGTACAATCTCCGGTTGAATCCTAAGAAGTGCGTCTTCGCGGTTCGCATCGGGAAGTTCTTAGGATTCATGGTGACCAAGAGGGGAATAGAGCCCAACCCTGAAAAAATTCAGGCTATCACCGAGATGCAAGCTCCCACTTCTGTGAGGGAGGTTCAAAAGTTGACTGGTCGTCTAGCGGCCCTTAGCCGGTTTCTTTCCCGGTCAGTTGAGAGATCCCTACCCTTCTTTAAAGTCCTGAAGAAGGCCAACACGTTCACCTGGGATGAAGACTGCCAGAAGGCATTCGAGGAGCTAAAAGAATATCTAGTGTCAGACATTGTATTGTCAAAACCCGAACCGGGTGAAACTTTGTATCTGTACCTAGGGATTTCCCCAAATGCTGTAAGCTCCGTTTTAATAAGAGATGATGGGGCACAAAAGCCCATTTATTATGTGAGCAAAGCATTAAACGGGGCAGAAAGTAGATATACGGCGATGGAAAAGACTGTGTATGCTCTTTTCATCTCCGCCAAAAAATTAACATCCTACTTCCAAGCTCACCCGGTAGAAGTGCTGACTGACTGACCAACCACTGGGTGCGGTGTTGCGAAATTCAACATCCTCTAGGAGGATGGTGAAATGGGCGATGATGTTAACTCAATTCAACATTGAGTACCGGCCAAGATCAGCAATCAAGGGACAGGCTCTTGCGGGTTTCCTGGTAGAAATGATCGGTCTAACTACAGATCTACCGGTCAACAAGTCCACTGAGCAATGGTGGGAGATGGCAGTAGATGGGGCATCCGGTCCTAAAGGGTACAGCGGTGGTATTGTGTTTACCACCCCAGAAGGATTCAAGGTTTACCATGCACTAGTCTTCAACTTCAAGCTGACGAACAACGAGGCGGAATATGAGGCCCTGGCTGGAGGGCTCAGACTTGCCCAAGCCCTGAAAATCAACTGGGTCAGCATCAAATCTGACTCTAGTCTCATTGTTGGGCAAGTGACCGGTAACATGGAAGCAAGAGAAGGACGAATGGCACAATACAAGGACCTAGTGCTTGCCTTGTTGAAAGGCTTCGAGAAATTCAAGATCGCCCAAATCCCCCGGGTGGAAAATGCAAATGCAGACCTTCTCTCCAAACTGACGCAGTATGCCCCCGAGCATGTTTCAAAACTTGCCTGGGTTGAAATCCTGGATCGAGCCAGCATTGAGAAATTGGAAGTCGCTGCTGTAATAGCAGCAGGCCAATCTGACCAGTCAAATCTAGTCGGGGTGGATGACCATTGGATGTACGATCTAATGGAATACTTGATGGATGGGAGCCTGCCGGAACAAGATGACCGGGCAAGAAAAGTGAAGCTCAGGGCACCCCGGTTCCAAGTCCTTGATGGGAAACTGTACAAAAGGGCATTCGTGGGACCACTCCTGCGATGCCTGACCAACCGAGAAGCGGAGCGAGTCATAGAAGAGGTCCATGAAGGTGTATGCGCGGCACATCAAATGTCCCGCACCCTCTCCCAGCGCATCATCTTGTTAGTGTACTACTGGCCAACAATCGTCCAGGATTGTGAAAGGTACGTTCAGAAAAGCAGAACGTGCCAGGTATTCTACAAATACCCTGGTAGACTGGCGACGTACTATCACCCCGTATCAAATGGCATCCCATTCGCTAGATTCGGGGTTGATATCATCGGAGCATTCCCGATCGCTCAAGGAAGGAAGAAGTTTGTAATCGTAGCCATCGATTACTTCACTAAATGGATCGAAGCCGAAGCGTTGGCCAACATCACCACGCAACGATGCAATAAATTCATTTGGAAGAACATCATCACAGGGTTTGGAGCTCCCATGAATCTCATCACCGACAACGGCCCGCAATTCCGAAATCCAAGATTCACCGAATACTTGGAGGGCTTCAGAATCAAGCACAATCGCTCTTCGGTGGCATACCCCCAAGGCAATGGTCAAGTCAAGAACACCAACCAAACGATTGTGGATGGTCTAAAAAACGGCTTGGGGAAGCAGGAAACAAGTGGCTGGAAGAGCTCCCGCATATCATTTGGGCGTTTCGAGTAACACCCAGGAAGGCTCATGGGGAGACTCCATTCTCCCTAACCTATGGGTGTGAGGCAAGGCTGCCTATCGAAGCTGAATTCCCAATGTTCCGGGAATGAAATTATCAACCCCAACAAAATGAAGAAGACCACCTAGCCGAACTCAACTTGGTCGAGGAACGAAGGATGGCTGTGGAAGTGAAAATGAGTACGTACCAACAAGTTGTGAAGAAGTACCACGACAACAAGGTTGGGACGCGTTACTTCCAAGTGGGCGATGAAGTCCTGCGAAGAAGAGAGGCTAGTAGACCGGGTGATGGGGGTTAGAGCCATCATTCACCCGGGAACCTACCGGTTAGAAACTCTGGATGGTATACCAGTAGAAAGAACTTAGAATTCTCATCATCTTCGCAAATTCTACAAATAATTATAATACTAGGCGAGGCGTATCTCCATTATCAATCAAATTGATGTTCAGTACTCTGCCTGGTAGCAGTAGAAGTGATAGGTCGAACCTATCCTAGGAGGGCTTCCCGGGTGGATCGAATCCACTTGGATAAGCCAATTGAGACACCGGCCCGGACCTGGCACGCTGGTTACTACACCGGTCTTGCTCAGTATAATAGAAAAAAATAATAAAACCCGGAAGAGGGGCCCCGGAAGAGGGGTATGCCTGTAAGAGGGCTGGACCTGGAAGAAGGTTCGAACCGTACTTACACGGGCCCATGAGGTTTGACCGGTCTCGGGGAATCAGCCGAAACCGTCAAATTGATTGGGGACTAAAAGATGCCCATTAAAAGAAATAGAAAGGGATCGTCCACCGTGGCGCATCCTATTCCGACCGGTTTGGATTCCCCCTTTTCAGGGAAGACTTGAACGGGGGGGTGAGCTAAGCCCTTCCCGGGATGGTAGATATCAAAGGGCCATTAAAAGACTTAATCATCCGGAAGAGGGGGCCCTGGAAGAAGGGTGCATTTGAACCTTAGAGAGGGTTCGAAACCATTCGACATGGTTAATTCTCTAGTGTCCTTACCGGTTAAGGATACTTCAAAATTTTACAGGTTACAGGTGCGTCCATCTACAACCTACCGGTCATTAAAAAAAGGGAATACCCCGATTGGGTATCGATACAACGGAACTTCGAGAGTTCTACAAGGCAAAGCAGTTGACCGGTCAGACCGTGAAGTGGGAATGTACCGGTCAAACTGTACCTGATCGAAGAAAGGGTAGACTGCCAAAAAGGAAGGTATCCAAAAGCGAAAATTGAAGTTCAACCGGTCAGGATTAGTTGAGTTGATTGACCAGGAATGTATTGTAGGTCTCTTTGCCCTTAGACCGGGTGTCTTGGGGCTCATCCTCATCTAGAATTTCCACGGTCTCTTGATTGACCAGGAATGTATTGCAGGGAGGAGCTTGAGAGCCACCAGCCTCTCCCGCTGGCTGGTCATCGGGAATGGAAAACTCCTCGAACTCCATATTTGCAAAAGAAGCTAAAATCGCTAAGTACAGGAAACGACACCAGTCAAGAACAAATAACAAGAAGAATGAAAAATACCTGGGTGGTTCTGGCCCTCAGCCTCTGCAGTGTTGCCTGGGGAGGGTACCCCGC
Source organism: Cuscuta australis (assembly GCA_003260385.1). Taxonomy (NCBI): domain Eukaryota; kingdom Viridiplantae; phylum Streptophyta; class Magnoliopsida; order Solanales; family Convolvulaceae; genus Cuscuta; species Cuscuta australis. The sequence goes on along the minus strand of NQVE01000172.1, from coordinate 135,840 downwards.
GCCCCGCTGCTTCACGGGCCTGGGAGATACCCTCACCACCCGATTCGACCCTCCAGACCCAGCTCCCGTAGTGGAACTTTCTCCCGGTCAACGGGTTGCCTCGAAGAAGGATCTCGAGACTCGCTTCAAGATTAGAAGAGGAAGCCGGCACGGTGTACTCATGGTTTAGAAGATGGTTGTTCCATTTCAGACCGGCCAATGGAGTGACAAACGGGGGAAACTCAATGAAAACAAATTTTTCCTTCCATCCCCGACTTTGGGGGACGTCGGAAATAAATTTCCTATCGGTACGGCCTTTGAAGTATACAAAACCTTCACAGCCGGTCCCGCCCGGTAGGACTTCAAAACAGAAGAGGAAGAGACGAAAAGAAGGATCTATTTTAAGATGGGAACAAATATTTACGAAGGAGTGCAAGTAGCGGTGGGCGTTAGGAGTGTAACGCCCCGAAATCTGGCCCAAAAGAATTAATTAAATTCGTTAGAGCAATTGATTACGAATTGGGCCTAAAAAGGGGTTAAAATTATAATTTAGATTCTATGCCCAACTTTTATGTCATCTCGTAGGAAATATTTTTCTGATCACGTCGGTTCAAACGGCTCGCGAATCGGAGTTATGGAGCTCATGTTATGGCCGTTTAATCAGGTATTTTGGGCCCGGAGCCGAAACCCACTAGTATTGGGATTAATAAGTAAAACCTAAACCTAATAATATTGAAATACGTTGTACGCATTTAAACCTACAGTACGTGTCTTCCGTTTCGGATCTGAGAGCCGCACGACCTGGTCCTTCATCTTCATCGTTTCCGATCGCCGCCATAAGCCAGTCGCGGGTCGCCATGCTTCCCCGGCACAGCTAGTCGCCGCTGCTTCCCCCTCGCCAAAAGTCCGTCGCCAACTGCCAGGGTCAGCGCCGCCGACCACGGTTCCCAATCGCCAGAACAACCATCGTCCGTTCGAATTGCCGTCCGGTAATCTCGTCTTGCTGTCGTTGGTCGCCTCCAGCCGTCGTCGCCCTTAGCACAGGCCAGTCTCTCATTCTTCTTCTTTAGTTTTTCTATTTCGGTTTGTCTCTATCCCCTCAATTTTGAACAAGATAGACCGCCAACAGCTGCCGCTCCGCCACTGTACACCGGCGCCCGCCACTGTCGCCGCATCCAGCTACTGCCCCGGGTTGATACCGCCGGCAGATTAATCTCCACGCCAGATTAATTGTTCGATTCCGTGTTTTGACTCAATTTGACCCATTGTTCGTTCGATTTTGTTGATTTGTCTTCCGTTCGAGCTATCGATTCGAATTCTACGTAATCCAGGTCCGTACTATGAAGTTAATAGCGTTAAGAATAGATCTAATGGTTCGGATCGTTATATATGTTTATGCTATAATTTGGATAAATTGGTTAATTGAATTAAATTGATTATTCGAATTGAATTGTTGAGAATTATGAATTAACTGAACAGGTTTGACTTTTACTTGGGTTAGGTCCTGTTTGACTTAGGCTTTGACTGGATATTCTGTTGATGTAGGTTTGACCTAATGGTTAAATCAAAGGACTTTAATGAATTAATTAAGTTAATTAATTAATTCTAATCAGTAATTAGGATCAATTGGTTTAATATGTCGAACATAGAAACTGGCCATTGCTCGGGCGGCTGCAGGGCCTGGTCAGTGAGGTTAAGACGTGCGCACGAGGGTCTGTGATCTTGGGTTTGAGGCTATCGCCCGAGGGATCCTACCTCCACCGAATTGAGGCTATCTTCGGTATTACGGATTAAGGCTATCTCCGTCATAGGCAATAAATGTTAAGTGGTTTGACTTTCGTGAAAGTCTAAATTGGTTTGACCGGTGGTCAAAGAGTTAATGAGGAACCCTTAACACCTAAATCGTTTTGAAAAGAAAGAAAATAAGTTGACCGTTGGTCAACCGTCTAAAGAACCAAATTTAAAGTTGAATTGATTTTTATTAAAAGGATAAACATATGCGCGATCTTAATAATTGAATTATTATGTTTATTCTTGTGCTACAATGGAGTGCCACTCAGCGTCAATGCTGAGCGGATAGTGTTGTTTTCCTTTTTGATATATATCCGGGAGCATGCCCGAAGACTCTCCGTAGCCCGCCAAGGGATAGACGGATCAGGGGAATAAAGCCCAAGTGTGGTGACATTAATTGGGTTGAAACTTCTCCATTTTCCTGCCTTAAAACCCAACCCAACACCATGGTTGTCCTACACCCACCCTAGGCTGAGCCCACACTTCCCATACCTTCCCTAAACATCCAAAATATTTCCTTTTCAAAATAAAGTTTTCCCTACTCTTATTTTAGCCATGGCCAAAAATAAGAGTGTGTAAACCAAAACCTTTTTATTTGTTGTTATTTTCCTTCTTTTAAGCCTTTTAATAAGCCAGTAAAAACCTCTCTTCCTTCCTTTCACTCCCTGCCCAAATAAACCTCACAATCCCAACACAACACCCACAAAAAGCCAAAACCATGACCCACCTCCAGCCCCTACTTCCTGCCCATGTTTTTCCCTCACAATAACCCAAAGCCATAAACTCCAAAACACCCACAAATAATACCCAGCCCTGTCCCCTTTTAATGACCAAAAACAACCCCCCATTCTTACCCAAATAATACCCACAAAACCCAGGAAAACAACCACTACAATCCTAAAACCCAAAACCCCACAATCCCCAGCCCCATCTCTGATTTTATTCCACTAAGGAGACAGGAATGAGTGGCCAATACCCCATGCCTTGGAAGAGATAGTTGGAAGGAAGCTTCCCTAAGCTTACATTCAATGTATTGTGAATTATCTCCCCCTTCCCCTGCCTATATAACTCAGGCCTTATGGCCATTGTAAAACCATCTTTGAATATTGAAAACCATTTACTCTTTGAGTATTATTAAAATAGTGTGATGCTATTTTAGCCAAATTCCTAATTCTATATCTTAAGAGTGGTTATCTTAAGTGTGAGTTTTAGGTTCTAGATATTTGATTAAGTGTGTCATATCTTAATTAAATTCTAGATTCAAACCCCAAGTTAGGATAAGAGTGTGTAATATCTCTTAAACACCAACTTGGTTTATCCATCCCTGATTTTCTCCCATTTCATACCTCCCCATTTCTCCTCTTAATCTTACTCTTTTCTTCCATTGAAAATACCCAAAAGAACTCCTTCATCATCCCCGTATTTTTCCAGCCATTCCCCACACAAACACCATCATTTCGTTCCCAGAAATCTGTCAAAATAATCGATTATCATTGATAACAATCGATTATCAGTCCTCTTTTGAAACACCCGCAGGGATCAATAATCGATTATCCTTTCCAGATAATCGACTATCATTCTTCCCCAGAAATCTGCAGCCCTAAATAATCGATTATCACCATACCAATAATCGACTATCAATCCCTCTTGAAAATCCAAGAAATTGCACCATCTGACAATCGATTATCCTCTTATCCTGAAAACAAAAGGCTTTGTTTCTTGAGTTTGAACTTAATACCGTCAAACCCGGAGCTGAGATATAACATTTGGTATCAGAGCTTCTTGTTCCTACATCCCAAAGGACCAAGAACACACTTCCACTCTTTCTCCTTTCCTTCATCCTCATTTCAGCCAAAACATGTCTCACACCCCCCAAAACATTACTAGGGAAGATTTGGTTGCATCCAATGCCGAACTCAAAGCTCAAGTTAAGTATTTGGCCAAACAAGTGGCTCAACTCACCAAGTTGAAAATGAGCATGGTCCACACTCCAGAGGAAAGTGAAGATGAGCAAGAAGAAGACGTCCAATCAGGAATTCCTTCTCCCACCATAAGGAGAAACAACCAAGAGAAGTCTTCCTCTGATTTCAAGGTTGAAATCCCAACCTTTGATGGCAAGGACGACCCCGATGATTTCATCGAATGGTTAGAAACGGTTGAACGCGTCTTTGACTATGCCGAAGTTCCGGAAGACAAGAAGGTCAAGTTGATAGCCTTGAAGTTTAGAGGCTATGCTTCTACGTGGTGGGCTAACACTACCACCAAACGCAGAAGAGAAGGAAAACCCGTCGTGAGAACGTGGAAAAAGATGATGGCCCTTTTGAAGAAGAAGTTTATCCCCACTCACTATGTGAGGGAGAACTTTGCTAGGCTTCAACACTTGAGGCAAGGCAACCGGTCCGTAGAGGAGTACAACCGAGAGTTCGAGGAACTCTTGATGAGGTGTGACCTTCAAGAGAACGATTCACAAACGTTTGTGAGGTACCTATTTGGCCTAAACACCCAAATAGCCAACACCGTGGAGCTGCAAACGTTCGAAAGTCTTGAAGAGCTAACTAAGTTAGCGTTGAAAGTGGAAGCCCAACTCAAGAAAGGTAAGGCCCATTTGAACCGAACATCTACCCCGTATCAACACCCAATCAACTCCTCTCCAAACAGTCCACACGCCACCCCACAAGATGCCCAAAAGCCCACGCCCACTTCATTCCAAAACTCCAGGCCCGTTCACCCCACTTCCCCGCCAAACACATCCACCCCTTCAAAACCAAGTTCGTCAAATAGCCGAATTCAAAAATGTTTTCGTTGCCAAGGGATCGGTCACTACGCTAGTGAGTGTCCCAATAAAAAGCTCATGGCTATCATCGAGATGGATGACGAAGAGATTAACCCGTCTTGGGTTAATGAAGAAAGAGAAGAAGAAGAAGAGATAATTGGTCCGGACGAAGGAGAGCTATTGGTCGTTCAAAAGACCAAGAACCTAGAGGCTTCCAGAAATGATCACTCACCCAGGGAGAGTATTTTTCGTAATCCTTGCACCATAAACGAAAAGCTTTGTTCGATGAGTGGAGTGGGCTGCTATCTTCTCCGATTCTAAACGTAAGTCCCTGGAAGATCCTTCCGTAAATTCAAGGAAATCCAACTATTCAAACGCAAACGCTTAGAATAAATCTTGTTGATCGAATCCCTTGATTGTATCAATTATTGTAATCTTTTGTAATTTCTGTCATGAACTCAACTACCCAAATTAAGAATCCTAATAAAGGAATTTCTGTTAATTGTAGAATGAGTCAAGAAACCGCACACGGACAAGGCAACAATGAACACGTAAGTGTTCACACTGAAGCATCTAGCTTCACCCCTCCTATCCAAAACGAGCCTATCAACCAAGAGGATGTTCCTCAGAACAATGCGAATGCTGGTGGTCAACCTGACTACGCAATTCCTGTTTTCTTGGAAAACTTGCTTCAACAAGTGGCCAATGCTCCAATGTTTCAACCACCACCGCCGCCGCCACCGCGTGTAATCACTTTCAAATTTCTGAAAGATAATGGAGCAGAAGAGTTTCTGGGCGATCGAATCGCCAAACCTCAAGTTGCTTGGAATTGGATTGAACAAACCGCTAGAGTGTTGAGAGATCTAAACGTACCTCTCAACGACTACCCTAGGTTCGCAGCACAGTTACTTCGTGGAGAAGCCTACGAATGGTGGAAACGCACCGATGAGAGCAACAAAACCCCGAAACCATGGACGTGGGAGTTCTTCGACTGGGCTTTTAAGAAAGAGTATATCCCAGCACATTTCCGTGAAGAGAAACGTACCGAATTTGTGGAGTTACGACAAGGAGATATGACGCTTCCCGAATATCGCAAAAAGTTTGTCAGTTTGGCCAAATTTGCACCGACATTAGTAAGCACCACGACTGACCGTATTGAGGAATTCAGGTCAAAACTCCGACCTGATCTCAGGGCTCAAGTATCTGTCATACCAACGGTGGACTTCACGGAAGCCTATGATCTAATCGCTAAAGCAGACAAAGATCTGAATGCTTGCAAGGAGTACTTAAAGAAAGAAGGTGCTAACACAAGTGAACGCCGACCCACGAATTCTGTCCCGAGTGGGAAGAGACCATTTCAAGGACCTAGTAGCTCACTCTACTCTAAGAAGGGGAAATCTGTACAAACCCAATCAGTGGCGTCTGGCAACAAGTCAAAGGGATGGAAAAATCCAATGTGTAATATGTGTGGGAGACACCATCCTGGGGAATGTTGGCTTGCTCAAGGATTATGTCTGGGTTGTGGAAAATCTAGACATTTCCGAAAGAACTGTCCCACAAATCCTGGAGAGCCATTTTCACCTGCCTCTATTGCCAGCCAGGCGGCATCAACACGTCCCGCACCTAGTCAACAATTCCTTGCAAATCTTGTTGAATTACCGTACAAGGAATTCGACATCATTCTCGGCATGGATTGGCTTACGGAACATCAAGCTGTTATCGATTGCCGACGACGGGTGATACAACTGAAAAAAAATGATGGAAGGACCATAGAAGTGAAAGAAAAACTGACACCCACACCTACTGAATTCATCTCGTACATACATGCTAGGCGCCTTATCCACAAGAACTGTGAAGCCTATTTATGTAATGTACGAGACACATCAAAAGAAACTCCTGGATTGAAGGACATACCAACAGTGTGTAACTTTCCTGATGTATTTCCTGACGAACTTCCTGGTATACCATCTTCTAGAGAAGTAGAATTTTCCATCGGCCTTGTTCCTGGAATAGGACCGATATCAGCAACTCCCTATCGTATGGCTCCTGCTGAAATGAAAGAGTTGAAAGCCCAACTACAAGAACTGCTTGATAAAGGATTCATTCGATCGAGTGTTTCCCCTTGGGGAGCACTCGTTCTGTTTGTAAGAAAGAAGGACGGGTCGATGAGACTCTGCATCGATTACCGTCAATTGAATAAAGTCACAATAAAAAATCGTTATCCTTTACCCCGTATCGATGACTTATTTGATCATCTTAGAGGATCTACTGTATTCTCTAAGATTGACTTACGGTCAGGATACCATCAAATTCCTGTCAAGAAAGAGGACATCTCAAAGACCGCATTCCGTACTCGTTATGGTCATTATGAATTTACGGTGATGCCCTTTGGTTTGACCAATGCTCTTGCAGTATTCATGGATCTCATGAATAGTATATTCTGACCATATCTTGATCAATTCGTAGTTGTGTTCATCGACGATATTCTTGTGTACTCGAAGAATCGAGAAGACCATGTGAAACACCTAGAGGTAGTACTCAGTGTACTACGAGAGCACAAACTATATGCCAAATTCTCAAAGTGTGAATTTTGGCTTGATGAAGTCACATTTCTAGGACATGTGATTTCGAAAGAAGGTGTCAAAGTAGACCCCATCAAAATATCTGCCATCACCGAGTGGAAAGTTCCAAGGAATGTTCGAGAAGTAAGAAGTTTTCTAGGGTTAGCTGGATACTATCGACGATTCGTTGAAGGTTTTTCCTCGATCGTAACTCCACTCAACAAACTCCTAAGGAAAGACGTGAAATTCGTATGGACCGACGCATGCCAACAAAGCTTTGAAAAACTAAAGAAATGTCTGACAGAAGCACCTATACTGACACAACCAGTACCAGGTGTAGACTACACAATCTTTAGTGACGCATCTCATAGCGGTTTGGGATGTGTACTTATGCAAGACGGTAAGGTCGTGGCATACGCATCAAGGCAGTTGAAGCCTCATGAATGTAACTATCCCACTCATGATCTTGAGTTAGCTGCAGTTGTACTTGCTTTAAAAATATGGCGTCATTATCTCTTCGGAGAAACAACATATATTCATACAGACCATAAAAGTCTGAAATACCTGTTAACTCAGAAAGAGTTGAATCTAAGGCAAAGAAGATGGCTGGAACTTATCAAGGATTATGACTGCTATATCGACTATCACCCTGGTAAGGCTAACGTAGTTGCTGATGCGTTAAGTCGGAAGATAGTAGCCGAACTCCGAATCCAACCAACTCTGGAAAACGAAATTCACTCAGCACAAAAGAATGATGATTATTGTTTAAAGACTTGTGAACTTGTCTCTAAGGGGGAGAGACAAGACTTCACTGTGAATGAGGGAATTTTATTCTACAAGAATCGTTTGGTAGTTCCTAGTGGTGAAGTGAAAGAACGTGTAATGCGTGAATCTCACGAAACCACATATACCATGCATCCTGGTAGTAATAAAATGTATCAGGATCTGAAGAAAACGTATTGGTGGCCCACAATGAAGCGGGAAATTTCAGAATTTACGACCCGATGTCTGACGTGTCAACAAGTCAAAGCAGAACATCAAGTGCCAAGTGGATTGCTGCATCCACCAACCATTCCTGAATGGAAGTGGGAACGAATTACGATGGACTTTGTAATCGGACTGCCATTATCAGTTAAGAAGAATGACGCTGTTTGGGTTATCGTTGACCGATTAACCAAATCATCTCACTTCCTTCCAATTCGACGCGATACGTCATTGAAAAAGTTGGCAGAATTGTACATCCGTGAGATCGTAAGATTACATGGTGTGCCTTTGTCTATCATTTCTGATCGTGACCCTCGATTCACGTCGCAATTCTGGAAGAGTCTGCAGAAAGCCTTAGGTACTAAACTCAACTTTAGTACAGCATTTCATCCTCAAACTGATGGACAATCTAAAAGAACAATTCAAATTCTGGAAGATATGATGAGAGCATGTGTAATTGATTTTGGAAACAATTGGGAACAATATTTACCGCTAATGGAGTTTGCTTATAACAACAGTTATCAAGCGAGTATCCAAATGGCCCCATACGAAGCCTTATATGGAAGACGTTGTAGAACCCCAGTATGCTGGACAGAATTAAGCGAGCAAAAGCTTGAAGGACCTGATCTCGTTCGCGAAACTGAAGAAAAGGTTCGTTTAATCAGAGGAGGATTGCAAGTGGCTTCCGATCGACAGAAATCTTATGCCGACTTAAAACGCCGTGAGATTGAATACAACGTTGATGACAAAGTATTCCTGAAAGTCTCACCATGGAAGAAAGTACTACGATTTGGTAGGAAGGGAAAACTGAGTCCAAGGTATATTGGGCCATACCGAATCATTGAACGGGTAGGTCCAGTAGCGTATCGGTTGGAACTTCCACCCGAATTAAACAAAATTCACGATGTATTCCATGTGTCAATGTTGAAACGATACCGTTCTGATCCATCGCATGTCTTGACCAATGGAATTGTAACTCTTGATGAAAATTTGACTTATGAGGAAGCACCTGTCCAAATTTTGGAACGTGAAGTCAAGGAACTAAGAAACAAATCTGTCCCTCTAGTCAAAGTACTATGGAGGAATCACTCGACTGAAGAAGCAACATGGGAAACAGAAGAGTCAATAAGAATGCAATATCCGAACCTCTTCAATCAATGACTCAGGTAATTTCGAGGACGAAATTATTTTAAGGGGGAGAGTAATGTAACGCCCCTAAAATAGGCCTATCAGAATTAATAATTAATTAATTACTGAGAAGGACCCAAAAATATGTGAATAATAAAGTTGGTCAATAAATAATAAAAATTTTATCATTATGTAGAGTTTGACTGTCTGATTTCAACGGTTCAATCGGATTTCAATTCAGAGAAAGTTGGACCAAATAGTGTTCCCCGACTGGGACCAAATTAGTCCCAATCAGGGACTTACGTTTAGAATCGGAGAAGATAGCAGCCCACTCCACTCAGCCGCCGAAACAGTCGAAAGGAGGTCATCACCGTGTCTGCTTCCTCTTCACTAAGGCTATATAAGGACCATCTATTCCTACCAAATTCTTCACCATTTCTTCCCAAATTGCTTCTGAGAGTTAGCTTTGAGTGTGTAGAACGTAGTGGTGCTGTCATATTGGTGTGAGGTCGCCGGAGATAGCCACAATCCTTGCCGGAAGTTTCGCCGGAAAATTTCCAAAACCTACATTACGCTTCGAGGTAAGCCCGTAGATATATCTAATGACTAGAATGTTCGTATAGATCGTTTCTACGTTCATAAAGGGTCGTTTGGTTGAGTTTTGTGTTTGACATGCTTGAAGAACCAAGAATCATAAACCATTAAATTGATGTTAAAACTATGAATTAATGATTCCAAAATGATCTTTGAACCTTGGAGAACATTTCTATATAGTTTAATCGAAGTTTAGAACCTAAAAATAGAATTCCCGAAATTGAAGTCGCGAGGTAGAAGACGATGAACAGTGGCTGAAAAGCCACTGTCTGGATCGATCCAGGGGCTTGGATCGATCTCCTGGGAGTAAATTTTCATCGTATGGATCGATCCAGAGGGCTAGATCGATCCCCCGAATTTCTGATCCGAAAATTTGTCTGAAAATGTTATTTTTAAGCTCTAAAATCCTATTTTTGATAACAATTGATTATGATCATTATAAAAATGATTTTTCACATTAAAAGTAATATTTTTAACAAATAAAATGTTATGTGATGCATGACGGTAAGTTAGGGTGTTAACACCTGAAGCTAGGCCGCTAGTTGTTATTGAATATTATGTTGATTAATGATTATGGTAATAAATATTGATTGATGATTATGATGATTAAATCTTAATAAATATTCTGATTAAAATGATAATTGTGAATGATTTAATCATAATGAATATATTGATGATTGTGAAAATAATATATTGTTAAGGGTATCTAGAAGACCTCTAAGATATACCCATATTAATGTTGATTTGAAAGGTATCTAGAAGACCTCTAAGATATACCTATTTAAGTTAGGCCTTGCGGGTATGAACCCCGGTGGCTAGGGTTAAAACGTACCTACGGGATCCAAGAACCAAATTTGAGTACCTACTCGTTTGGGGGTACCACCCACCCAACAGTGAACACTACACTGTCGGTTTCTGGTTGGCCTTAAGTGAAGGTAAGTTTAAGATTTCAAAACCCTTTTATCTTAAACTAGGAGTACTTTATATTGGAATATAGCTTAATAATTTAAACTAGAATTCATTTAAGGGTTGACAAATATTAAAGTGATTGGCCTTAGACTAAGTATGGTATAAGGATATTGTTGAATATTGAATATGAATAGATATTGAATTGAATATTGTGGTTATTATGAATGACGGATAAAATGTGAAAATAATATAATGAATGTTGAATATTGACTTATGATTATTGAGTACCTGAACTGAACATTATGTGCATGATATCAAATGGGTTTGATTATGAATTTAGATTCAGTTTATATGGATGTTCGACGCATTAGATATGCTTACTCAACTTAAACGCTGAGCGTGTAGTATGTTTTATTTGTTACACGCAGGTAAACAAAAAGAATGAAGAAATGATTTCCTAGAGGCAGATGGGACGAGAAGGTCGGACGGATGTGTGTTTTGCATTTAAATTACTGTTGAAAAGACATAAATTAATTATGTTTGTATTATGTTTTATTAAGCTTCCGCAACATTAAATTACTTCGTTACTATTTTGAATTATTTATTATGAAATAAAGTTTTAAATATTTGAAATATTTTGAATGTTTACGAATACCAAGTTTATACTTTAGTCCGAAAAGGGCTGCAGACCTGGACGGATTAGGGTGTTACAGACCACGTTCGCAGCAGACAGGCCGTGCACCAGCGCGTACCTACGCCATGCAGGGGCGCACAGATCTTAATCCCGATGTTATCCTGGGTACGTTCATACTATTTGATTCGGTTATGCATGCCTTGATCGATCCGGGTTCCACGCTCTCTTATATCTGTGTTGTCATGCCTGCTAAGTCTGCGATCGTGAGGAGTGACCTTGAGAAACCTACCGTCGTATCGAATCCGCTAGGACATAGCATGCGTCTTCATCACATTTATCATAGGTGTCTGTTGTTCGCGCAAGGGAAGCAATTCCCTGCAGATTTGATAGAGCTACCCCACAAGGAGTTTGACATTATCCTTGGTATGGATTGGCTCACCGAGCATAGAGCAGTGGTCGACTGCAGTAGTCGGACCGTATGGCTGAGAGCCGATGACGGTAGCGACGTGTCACTCTCCGGGGAGGTGTTCCTCAAGGATCCCGAGTTTATATCGTCCATGAGCGCGAGGCGCTTGATTCGCAAGAAGTGCGAGATGTTCTTGTGTCACGTTCAGGATATGCGAAAAGAATCACCACGTCAGCAGGACATCCCTACAGTTTGCGACTTCCCCGACGTCTTTCCCGAAGACCTTCCTGGTTTGCCTCCGCCGAGAGAGGTAGAGTTCTCGATCAATCTCGTTCCGGGTACGGAACCCATATCTGCTACACCGTATCGTATGGCACCTGCCGAGATAAAGGAGTTGAAGGCTCAATTGCAAGAGCTACTGGAAAAGGGATTCATCCGACCTAGCGTTTCCCCATGGGGAGCGCCGGTGTTATTTGTTCGAAAGAAGGATGGATCCATGAGACTTTGCATCAACTACAGGCAGTTGAACAAAGCCAGAGTGAAGAATCGTTATCCGTTGCCTCGCATCGACGACCTGTTCGACCAGCTCAGAGGGGCTACAGTATTCTCGAAGATTGATCTGCGTTCTAGATACCATCAGATTCCCGTTAAGAGAGAAGACATTCCGAAGACCGCTTTTAGGACACGCTATGGGCATTATAAGTTCTCAGTCATGCCTTTCGGATTGACTAATGCCCCGGCAGTGTTCATGGAGCTTATGAACAGTGTGTTCTGACCATACTTGGACCAGTTCATAGTAGTGTTCATCGATGACATCTTAGTTTATTCACGGACTCGGGAGGAGCATGCTAGACATTTGCAATTGGTTTTGAGTGTGTTGAGGGAGCACAAGCTGTATGCAAAATTGTCCAAGTGTGAATTCTGGTTGAGTGAGGTGACATTTTTAGGACATGTTATCTCTGCCACCGGTATCCAGGTAGACCCCAGCAAGATTTCAGCCATAGTGGATTGGAAGACTCCGCGGAATGTTCGTGAGGTGAGGAGCTTTCTTGGGTTAGCCGGTTACTATCGTCGATTTATTAAAGGCTTCGCCTCGATCGCTACTCCATTGAACAAGCTACTGCGGAAGGACATCAAATTTGAGTGGACAGAAGCGTGCCAGCGCAGTTTTGATCAGCTAAAGGAGTGCTTGACCCAGGCACCAGTCTTGATTCAACCTACTCCTGGCATCGAGTATACCATCTATAGTGACGCATCTCATAGCGGATTAGGTTGTGTACTTATGCAGTTGAGTAAGGTAGTGGCCTACGCATCGAGACAGTTGAAGACTCACGAGGAGAATTACCCGACACATGATTTAGAGTTGGCAGCCGTGGTGTTTGCCCTGAAGATTTGGCGCCACTACATCTTTGGAGAGAGGATTCACATCTTCACCGATCACAAGAGTTTGAGGTACCTACTCACCCAGAAGGAACTGAATCTTAGACAACGTCGATGGTTGGAGCTGATCAAGGATTACGATTTGGTCATTGAGTATCACCCGGGCAAGGCTAACATCGTGGCCGATGCTTTGAGCAGAAAATTGTTAGCCGAGCTACAGCTTCAGTCTCCGTTAGAGCAGGAGATCCGTACAGCACAGAGAGATGATGAGTTTTGTCAGAAGACTCGAGAGTTAATTCCTACAGGAAAGAGACCCGAGTTTGCAATTCGCGATGACGGAGTCTTGTACTATCTTAAACGCCTAGTGGTGCCCCGCGGTGGAGTGAGGGATCGCTTGTTGCGCGAGGCTCACGGAACCGTATACACTATGCACCCGGGTAGTAACAAGATGTATCAGGATTTGAAGAAATCCTATTGGTGGCCAGCTATGAAAAAGGAAATCTCCGAGTTCACTACGCGCTGTTTGACTTGTCAGCAAGTCAAGGCTGAGCACCAAGTTCCGACAGGATTGCTGCACCCTCCTACCATTCCGGAGTGGAAGTGGGAAAGGATCACTATGGACTTTGTGATTGGATTGCCACGATCTTCACGAAAGAATGATGCCATCTGGGTCATTGTTGACAGGTTGACAAAGTCCGCTCATTTTCTATCCGTTAGACGTGACTCCTCCTTGGACAAATTGGCAGACTTATACGTTAGAGAGATAGTTCGGTTGCTTGGTGCACCGCTATCAATCATATCTGATAGAGATCCCCGGTTCACTTCGATGTTCTGGAGAGGACTCTAGAAGGCTTTTGGCACAGCTTTGAACCTTAGTACGGCATTTCACCCTCAGACCGATGGCCAGTCTGAGAGGGTGAAACAGGTTGTCGAGGATATGATGCGAGCTTGTGTGATCGACTTTGGAGAAGATTGGGAGCGTTACTTGCCGTTGATGGAGTTTGCATATAATAACAGTTACCAGGCGAGTATTCAGATGGCTCCTTATGAGGCACTCTACGGCAGAAAGTGCCGAACCCCGATTTGTTAGACAGAGCTTAGCGAGCGTAAGCTCGAGGGACCAGATATTGTGCAGGATACCGAGGAGAAGGTTCGTGTGATCAGAGACCGACTCCGCGCCTCTTCGGACAGACAGAAATCTTATGCAGACTTAAAGAGACGAGACATAGAGTACAATGTTGGTGACATGGTATTCTTGAAGGTTTCACCTTGGAAGAAGGTCCTACGGTTCGGGAAGAAAGGGAAGCTTAGCCCTAGATTCATTGGACCCTACCGCATTCTGGAGCGAATAGGACCCATTGCTTACAGGCTAGAGTTGCCACCAGAGTTGAACAGGATTCACGACGTCTTTCATGTCTCCATGTTGCGTAGGTACCGTTCAGATCCGACTCATGTGTTGCCGACCAATGTTGTTACCCTCGATGAGAGTTTGTCTTACGAAGAAGAGCCAATTAAGATCTTGGCGCGCGAAACTAAAGTACTAAGAAATAAGACGGTACCTTTGGTAAAGGTACTATGGCGTAATCATGCGGTGGAAGAAGCTACCTGGGAGTCCGAAAAATCTATGCGAACTCAGTACCCTCACCTCTTCGGCGACCAATGACTCAGGTAATTTCGAGGACGAAATTCTTTTTAAGGGGGGGAGAAATGTAACGCCCCGAAATCTGGCCCAAAAGAATTAATTAAATTCGTTAGAGCAATTGATTACGAATTGGGCCTAAAAAGGGGTTAAAATTATAATTTGGATTCTAAGCCCAACTTTTATGTCATCTCGTAGGAAATATTTTTGTGATCACGTCGGTTCAAACGGCTCGCGAATCGGAGTTATGGAGCTCATGTTATGGCCGTTTAATCAGGTATTTTGGGCCCGGAGCCCAAACCCACTAGTATTGGGATTAATAAGTAAAACCTAAACCTATTAATATTGAAATACGTTGTACGCATATAAACCTACATTACGCGTCTTCCGTTTCGGATCTGAGAGCCGCACGACCTGGTCCTTTATCTTCATCGTTTCCGATCGCCGCCATAAGCCAGTCGCCGGTCGCCGTCCTTCCCCGGCACAGCTAGTCGCCGCTGCTTCCCCCTCGCCAAAAGTCCGTCGCCAACTGCCAGGGTCAGCACCGCCGACCACGGTTCCCAATCGCCAGAACAACCATTGTCCGTTCGAATTGCCGTCCGGTAATCTCGTTGTGCTGCCGTTCGACGCCTCCAGCCGCCGTCGCCCTTAGCACAGGTTAGTCTCTCATTCTTCTTCTTCAGTTTTTCTATTTGGGTTTGTCTCTATCCCCTCAATTTTGAACAAGATAGACCGCCAACAGCTGCATCCAGCTGCTGCCCCGGGTTGATACCGCCGGCAGATTAATCTCCACGCCAGATTAATTGTTCGATTCCGTTTTTTGACTCAATTTGACCCGTTGTTCGTTCGATTTCATTGATTTGTCTTCCGTTCGAGCTATCGATTCGATTTCTACGTAATCTAGGTCGTACTATGAAGTTAATAGCGTTTAGAATAGATCTAATGGTTCGGATCGTTATATATGTTTATGCTATAATTTGGCTAAATTGGTTAATTGAATTAAATTGATTATTCGAATTGAATTGTTGAGAATTATGAATTGACTGAATAGGTTTGACTTTGACTTGGGTTAGGTCCTGTTTGACTTAGGCTTTGACTGGATATTCTGCTGACGTAGGTTTGACTTAATGGTTAAATCAAAGGACTTTAATGAATTAATTAAGTTAATTAATTAATTCTAATCAGTAATTAGGATCAATTGGTTTAATATGTCGAACATAGAAACTGGCCATTGCTCGGGCGGCTGCAGGGCCTGGTCAGTGAGGTTAAGACATGCGCATGAGGGTCTGTGATCTTGGGTTTGAGGCTATCGCCCGAGGGATCCTACCTCCACCAAATTGAGGCTATCTTCGGTATTACGGATTGAGGCTATCTCCGTCATAGGCAATAAATGTTAAGTGGTTTGACTTTCGTGAAAGTCTAAATTGGTTTGACCGGTGGTCAAAGAGTTAATGAGGAACCCTTAACACCTAAATCGTTTTGAAAAGAAAGCAAATAAGTTGACCGTTGGTCAACTGTCTAAAGAACCGAATTTAAAGTTGAATTGATTTTTATTAAAAGGATAAACATATGAGCGATCTTAATATTATGTTTATTCTTGTGCTACAATGGAGTGCCACTCAACGTCAATGCTGAGCGGATAGCATTGTTTTCCTTTTTGCTGTCCGTAGGTGATCAGACAAATGAACCTTGAGCCGATCCCGGAGAGCATTGAGGAGGAGATGTACGATGGCATGGCTGTCTCTTTAATCTATAGTTATGCTTTATTTAATTAACTTTAATGCTTATTACGTTTTCGGGCAAGATCCCAAGTTGTTTGACTTTAAAAGGCTTTTACATTATTTTAAATTACTCCGATGGATTTTTATAAGTATTGATAGAATGTTTGTTTTAAATTGTTTTGAAGATGTTGTATATTCGGATACCAATCCAGTGGCACACCGGTCCGCTGTCTCACGGGTTTGGGTTACGCGGGTTGGGGTGTTACAAGAAAGTCAATTGACCGGGCAAAATCCTAAACGCATGACAGACTTCAGTCAGTAGGGGGCGAAGGGGAAAAACAATGCCCCCATCCAAAGAGACAATGTGGAAACCTATCCTATTCTCCCGGTAGGGTTCAACTATGTTGGGCCAATTATGTTCGTACTAAAGGATGTACCCATCCGGGAGCCTTCTACGAACCTTGTTAAGGGCAATTTTGGATACGTGGGAGGAAATGTCAAGAACGTAATAGGTGGGGAGTGGAAAGTAGCCGGCAGTGCGAAGCCGCTCTTCTCACTCCTCCCAAGACTCAGTATCAGGGTCATAGGGACCCGGTTCGTCCCTCTCCACGAAAACCTGACCGGGCACCTGGTTTACCGGCTCCGGCTCGGGAACGGACGGGTTGGGAACCTGACCGGGTACGGAATCCAAGGAATAGTACCCGGTCGAAGAAGAGGAGGTAGAATCCTCAGATGAGGAGTCATCTGAGGACGAGATCCTATGACTACCAGGGGAAGACATGACCGGGAAAGTAAGTAAAGAAAAGAAGGGGGACTTACTTGACTCGGAGCGCTGGGAAGCGAAAGAGGGGAACTCGACCAGTGAAAGCTTTGGAATCCAAAGTGCGAAAAGTGAGAAGTGAAGAGGGTTGAAGGTCTTTATATAGGAAGAGAGGAGTCGAAGTAGGCGACGTGGCTTCTTGAGGTTGCGCCGCGTCAGGCGGCTCAATGATGATACATTGGCAGGCGAAACGACGGGTGGACAGCTAACTGTTGCAGTGGCAAGCATCCAACACGTGTCGGAATCCAGAGTTTTTCAAATTCAAATTTTGAAATTATACGATGGGAAGAGCCAAAAATTTAAAATTAACGTCCTGTTTCAGATTTTTACTTCCCGCTCATGACAAATTGCATAACCGCAAAGTGGAGGGCTTATTGATGGGTGTATTCCACCCAGGACCGGTCAAAGAGGAAGTCCAAATATTTGACCGGTCAAGTTGACTATTCTTGAAAGGGAGACCTAAATCACCAGTAAAAGGATGCTTGGTTCACCAAAAGGTTCACCGGTATACTTCGGATAGTATACCGGTCAAATTACTTCGTCGCCACATTCATTCTGATTTTCAATAAACTCATCCCTCAGAAACCACCCGGTATGGTTTCTAGGGTTGGAAAGTGTCGGCAGAGAAGAATCCAAAGGAGCTTGGATTGTAGTGACTAGTATCGCTGGAAGATCAGTGGAGATGCTAGAGGAATCTGTCCAAGCCAGTACGTGACAAAGGGAGCAACCCCCCTCGCAAGATGACAAGGCAGCTAGAGGACGAAGCCCATCACCTCTCACCATCCGAGAACGTGCCTCCACATGGGTGCACGTCGTCCTGTTCCCCCCAAACCTAGGATAAATACCGCTGTAAACCTTAGTAAGAGGGATGTGAATTCATTCTATCTAAACTCCCTTGTAAAAGCACCCGTGCATTCTCTCATATTAATATCAATTGGGCTACAAGTGTTCCCACCTACAGTCTTACCAGTCATTTGAGTTTTTTTACCTTCTCACTTTATCGAATCAAGTAAACTGTCCTAGGCCCGGTCTAGAATTGATATACCCTGGGCGACTACCAACGACTCTAAAGTCGTTAAACAAATTAACGGAATAATGGCTAAGTGTTATGATTCCTTTTGGACCGAACTTATCAATCCTAAAACCCGCCACATAGCCATAATTTCCCTGAGCCCAACTCCAACTTAAAAGGCCCAGCCATTCTCATCCAATCCAAACCCCAAAATATCCAAAATAATAAACCCAAAACTACATTTATTTTTCCTTCATCCCTGGCCAAAAACCTCATGCCACAACCCTACCAATACGACTCCTTTACACCTTAACTTGGCTAAACAAACAGCCATAAAATCCAAGACACCTTGACCCACACCCACACCCTTCAATTCCCATGTTTTTACCCCATATCCAGCCCAGGAAATACCTCCAAATAACCTGCTACCCCACCCTTTTTCTCCTGCCCAAAACAACCCCACCTAAGCCAATCAATTGTGAATTATATTCACATATTCCCTCCCACCACTAATAGCCAAAATCCTGCCCTACAAGTACAATAATCCCTGTGTTTTTCCCACTAAAGGAACATCAACAAGTGGCCATTAATTTCTTTAATTTGTGTGAATAAGAGACTTGGTAGTCTCCCTTTTCTATGCCTATATAAGCTCATTCCTGAGCATTGTAAACACACATTGTATTCCAATTTTAATCAAAGTGATTCACTTGTGTGTTTCATTCCAAACTCCTAATCCTATATCTTAAGAGTGGTTCTCTTGAGTGTGAGTTTTAGGTTCTAGTTATTTAAGTAAGTGTGTAATATCTTATTTAAATGCTAGATTCAACCCCAAGTTAAGATAAGGGTGTGTAATATCCCTTAACACCAATTTGGTTTGTTTTTCTTTCCAAAGAAGTACCTTGTTCCTGTCTCGAGCTGTCAAATAATCGATTATCCCCATTGGAAATCGATTATCTATCCTTCGTGAAACACCTGCAGGTTTCAATAGTCGATTATCAGTCTCCAATAATCGATTATCAGCCTTTCCAAAAAAAAAACCTGCCATCCTCAATAATCGATTGACACCTCCTGTAAATCGATTATCTCCCCTCCCAGAAAATCCCCAGAAAATTGCCCCCAGAAACTGAAGCCCCTGATAATCGATTATCCACTTTGGACAATCGATTATTTCTTCCCTGTTCTTAACAAGATAGTTCCTTTAAAAAAAACCTGAGCTTGGGTATAACATTTGGTATCAAAGCTAAGTGTTGAACATCCCCAAGGGCCACTCACCAGCACTCCCTTCCCTCTTTCCTAAAAACCCCCAAAGCCAAACTAAACGACCTTCCTTACCTTTTCCCACTTCAACCATGTCGAATGAATCCCGAACTATGTCCCATGAAGAGCTCATTGCCTCAAATACAGCCTTGAAAGCCCAAGTAGAGTACTTGGCTAAAGAGGTAGCCAAGCTTACGAAGATGAAACTCAACGAGCTCCAAGGAAGTGACCGTGAAGAAGACGTTAGTTCTAGTGGAACCATGAAGCCTAAAGCCAATGAAGGTTCTGACTTCAAAGTTGACATTCCAACTTTTGAAGGGAAGAACGACCCGGACGAGTTCCTCGAGTGGCTAGAAACAGTGGAACGCGTCTTTGACTTCAAAGATGTTTCCGACGAAAAGAAGGTCAAGATAGTGGCCTTAAAGTTCCAGAAGTATGCATCAACTTGCTGGACTAATACCTGCACCAAGAGAAGAAGAAACGACAAGGAACCGGTGTCCACGTGGATAAAGATGAGGTCCCTTCTAAAGAAGAAGTTTTTACCCGCCGAATATGTTCGTGAGAATTTTGCTAAGCTTCAAACGCTTAGGCAAGGTTCTAAGTCCGTTGAAGAATACAACCGGGAGTTTGAAGAGCTCTTGCTGAGGTGTGACTTGCAAGAAGATGACGAACAAACCTTTGTTCGTTACCTATTCGGCTTAAACCTACAAATAGCCAACACGGTGGAGTTGCAAAGTTACGACTCTCTTGAAGAACTCACGAAGTTGGCCCTCAAAGTTGAAGCTCAACATATGAAATCCAAAGCCCTTTTTTCCAAAAATAACACCCCTTCCCCACGGCCCTACTCCTCCACATCCAAACCACCTTACCCTTCACCAAAATTACCTTACACTACCCCCAAAAACCCCACTACTGCCCACGGCCCAAACCCCTCCTCCTCCTCCCCATCTACCTCAAGGAATCCCTCCTCCTCTTTCACACCCCGGACTGATCCCACCAAGAAAGCACCTGTTTCCTTTCGGTGCCAAGGACGAGGTCATTATGCCAATGAATGTCCTAACAAGAAGGTGATGGCCATTGTTGAGTGTGATGAAGAAGACTTTGACCCAACTTGGGTTGAAGAAGAAGTTGAAGAAGTCGAAGAACTAGACGAGTTTGTTGGCCCCGATGAAGGAGAACTCTTGGTCATCCGAAGGACCTTGAGTGCTATAACCTGCCCCGAAGAACAAGTGCAGCGTGAAAACATCTTTCACACACGTTGTACGGTCCAAAAGAAGGTGTGTTTGCTTATCATTGATAGTGGAAGTTGCACCAATGTGGCATCCAAAACCATGATAGACAAGCTGCGTTTGAAGACCTCTCCACATCCTAAGCCTTACACGATTCAATGGTTGAATCATGGCAAGGGCTTACGTGTTGATACCCAAAGTCTCATCTCTTTGAGTATCGGCAAATCATACAAGGACGACGTATGGTGCGATATCATTCCTATGGATGCATGCCACATACTTTTGGGACGCCCGTGGCTCTTTGATCACCGTGTGCAACATGATGGCTACACCAACACTTATTCGTTCTTGATGAATAAAAGGAAGATCACCTTGACACCTCTCCCTCCCCCCACTTCACCTACGGCCAAACAGCCACAAGAACCCCCTCCCGTCCTTATCTCCACCATCCTACAAGCTGAGCCACATGAATTCCATGAAGTTAAAGACCTCATTCTCCTTGAAGATGGAGAAGCCGAGCCCACTGTCCACCCAAAACAGCCCCACCCTCTAGCCCAACCGATCCTTGAAGAATATGCTCAAGTGTTCCTCGAAGATGTCCCCCACGGTCTCCCCCCTAAACGAGACATCCAACACAAAATTGACCTCATTCCGGGGGCTGCCCTACCCAACAAACCAGCATACCGAATGAACCCCGAAGAAACGAAGGAAATTCAACGTCAAGTTGATGAGTTATTGGCTAAGGGCTTCGTGAGAGAAAGCCTTAGCCAGTGTGCTATCCCGGCACTTTTGGTGCCCAAGAAGAATGGAACGTGGCGTATGTGCTGCGATAGTCGGTCTCTCAACAAGATCACTATCAAGTACCGGTACCCGATTCCCCGTTTGGAAGACATGTTGGACGAGTTGCATGGCTCTATGATCTTTTCAAAAATTGATCTTAGGAGTGGATATCATCAAATTCGAATCTTTGAAGGAGACGAGTGGAAGACAGCGTTCAAGACGAAGTTTGGGTTATACGAATGGTTGGTTATGCCATTTGGATTAACCAATGCCCCGAGCACGTTCATGCGGCTTATGAATCAGGTCTTGAAGCCGTTTATAGGTCATTTTGTCGTTGTCTACTTTGACGACATTCTGATTTATAGCAAAAATGAAGAAGATCATGCTAATCACCTCACTTTGGTGATTAAAAGTTGGACAAGGAGAAACTCTACGGCAACCTTGAAAAGAGCCAATTCTTTTCGCAAGAAACGGAGTTCTTGGGATACTTTATCTCAAGTGACGGCATACGGGTGGACGAAAAGAAGACACAAGCCATTAGAGAATGGCCGACCCCCACCACTATGCAACAAGTTCGGAGTTTTCATGGTCTTGCCTCTTTCTACCGGAGATTTGTGAAGGATTTTAGCACCATCACAGCACCTATCACGAATTTGACGAAAAATCAGAAATTTGAGTGGAACTCCAAGGCCCAACAGGCCTTTGAAACAATCAAGGAGCGATTAACACATGCCCCCGTGTTAGCCCTTCCTAGTTTTGACAAACTATTCAAGGTCGAGTGTGATGCCTCAGGAGTTGGAATCGGAGCTGTCCTATCCCAAGAAGGGCACCCGGTGTCGTACTTTAGCGAGAAGATAAACGACACAAGAAGGAGGTATTCTACATACGACAAGGAGTTCTACGCATTGGTGCGGTCACTTGAGCATTGGCGCCATTATCTCGTGAGCAAGGAATTCATCTTACATTCCGACCATGAGGCTCTAAAGTACATCCAAGGGCAACATAAACTCCGACCCCGACATGCTAAATGGGTCGAGTATATCCAAACCTTCACCTTCACCATCAAACACAAAAACGGAACCATGAACAAGGGCGCCGATGCCTTGTCCCGGAGGCATTTATTACTAACGGTACTTAGTACCAAACTTGTTGGTTTTGAGTTTTTGCAGGAGCTGTACAAGGGAGATGAAGACATCAAGGACACTTATTCTAAGTGTCTCATTCGGCCATATGGAGATTTTCTTATCAAAGACGGTTATCTCTTCCGTGCTAACCAACTGTGCGTCCCGAAAAGCAGAATGCGCGAAACCCTCATTGAAGAAGTCCACGGAGGAGGCCTAGCTGGTCATTATGGAGTCGACAAGACTCACATGATGATGAAGGAGCATTACCACTGGCCAAAGATGGAACGAGACGTCGAGCATTTTATCAAGCGTTGCAACACATGCCACCTAGCAAAGAGTCAATCACTGCCCCAGGGAAAGCACATGCCGCTACCCGTTCCTTGTGCACCATGGGAAGATATTAGCTTGGATTTCATCACCGGGCTACCGAGGACGCAGCGGGGCAAAGATTCAATCATGGTTGTCGTGGACCGTTTCTCAAAGATGGCCCATTTCGTTCCATGTGTTACCACTTATGATGCTTCACAAGTTGCGGATATCTACTTTCGAGAGATAGTCAAACTCCATGGCGTTCCTCGAAGCATGGTATCAGACAGAGACACGAAATTCCTTAGTCATTTTTGGATGACTCTTTGGAGAAAATTGGGTACTAAACTGAAGTTTAGTACGTCAAGCCACTCACAAACCGATGGCCAAACCGAGGTCACCAACCGCACCCTGGGAACACTCTTACGAGCCCTCATCAAGAAGAACATCAAGCAATGGGAGGAGCTCCTTCCACACGCCGAGTTTGCCTACAACCGAACCCCGAACAAGACTACCGGACTATCCCCATTCACGGTGGTCTATGGTTCGAACCCCTTGACCCCACTTGAACTTGATCCGATCATCACGGAAACCAAATACAGTTGGGAAGCGGACAAGCGGTCAAAGGAAATCCAAGACCTTCACGCCAGGGTTCGAGAGAAGATTGAAGCTATAAACGAGAAGGTAAGTGCGCGCATCAACAGAGGAAGGAAGAACATCCACTTCCAACCAGGAGACCTAGTTTGGATTCACCTTCGGAAAGAGCGTTTCCCCACGAAACGCAAGTCAAAGTTGCTGCCAAGAGCCGATGGCCCGTTTGAAATCATAGAGAAAATCAATGACAATGCCTACAAGATTAACCTTCCGGGAGATTATGGAGTATCGGCTACTTTCAATATCAAGGACATCAGCCCGTACTTTGAGCCTGAAGAAATTCCGAGTTTGAGGACAAACTCTTTTGAAGAAGGGGAGGATGATATACCCCGGGCGACTACCAACGACTCTAAAGTCGTTAAACAAATTAACGGAATAATGGCTAAGTGTTATGATTCCTTTTGGACCGAACTTATCAATCCTAAAACCCGCCACATAGCCATAATTTCCCTGAGCCCAACTCCAACTTAAAAGGCCCAGCCATTCTCATCCAATCCAAACCCCAAAATATCCAAAATAATAAACCCAAAACTACATTTATTTTTCCTTCATCCCTGGCCAAAAACCTCATGCCACAACCCTACCAATACCACTCCTTTACACCTTAACTTGGCTAAACAAACAGCCATAAAATCCAAGACACCTTGACCCACACCCACACCCTTCAATTCCCCATGTTTTTACCCCATATCCAGCCCAGGAAATACCTCCAAATAACCTGCTACCCCACCCTTTTTATCCTGCCCAAAACAACCCCACCTAAGCCAATCAATTGTGAATTATATTCACATATTCCCTCCCACCACTAATAGCCAAAATCCTGCCCTACAAGTACAATAATCCCTGTGTTTTTCCCACTAAAGGAACATCAACAAGTGGCCATTAATTTCTTTAATTTGTGTGAATAAGAGACTTGGTAGATGGA
Organism: Cuscuta australis; assembly: GCA_003260385.1. NCBI lineage: Eukaryota > Viridiplantae > Streptophyta > Magnoliopsida > Solanales > Convolvulaceae > Cuscuta > Cuscuta australis. Next base: position 111,234 of record NQVE01000172.1, on the reverse strand, counting down.
GTAAGTATGCGTAAGAACTAAACTAAATTATATGGATTAATAGTGGTACAGTTGGATAATGATATTTGCTGATTCTTCTGATATTGTTTGATTATATATTAATGAGTGCTAGTCTATGAGTTAGTTTTAGCGTTAGATACTTCCACTCTCCCTATTTTTACAGGTAGGGATCAAAAACTGGATGAGCTGCAGCCTGGAGGACAGTGAAGCGTGACGCTGGTGGATGACCCGAAGCTGTTTGAAATTGAATTAAATACTTGTTGACTTTTATTTTGTTAGACTACAAGAATGTTTGACGATGTTGTTTTAAAGGCTTCCGCAACGTTTGAATTATTTACTACGATTAATTATGAATTGTTTTTAAATAAATATGAATAGATGTTTTATTTTTAAATGTTTTTAGAATATTATGCATGTATATACCAAATTCGTAACAACTCGATTCGCTAACTCAGGGTTTCGGGTTACGCGGGTTGGGGAGAAACATACACACAAACAAACACACATTTAAACTTAATAAAAATGTAGACAATAATAATTAACTTAAACCCTTTTGAAAATACTTATAGTTTTTAATAGAAAATAAGCTTAACAAATCTGATCAATCAATTAATTATTCCTTGATTCTGAAATTAAACTGCTAATTAAACTCAGGGTTACTCTGAAGAAGAGGTCCACCAACGGTTCTTCCCTATTCTCCCATTCATATTAGCTCATGTTAAGACCAACCCTAAATCTAAACCCTACTATCCTTAGCAACCCAAAGACCAACTCTGAAGTTACTACTAAGAATAGCGCATTAAAATCTTTGGAAAACATCACCATAACAATCTTGCACTAACACTACGATTATTTAACAAAATCAGTTCGAGAACCTTGATTAGCACAAACTACTTAACCAGGCAATCAAGACTAATCAAGTGACACTTAGTTTCTAGAAAATTTCAGCTATTTAAAGCATTTTGGACTTTAAAAAATATCAAATTAAACTGGATTAGTGAATAATAGTTCTCAGAACACCTCTTTTAGTTTAGATTTAACATTAGCATAAGCTAAAATCTCTTCAAAGTCAAACTAATTCAAAAAAACATCCAAATCAAATTGATAAGTCGTTTTTGGGTTAGTTCTTTTTATTCTTTTTTAGGCATTTTTAATATTTTTAGAGTTTAATTTTTAGTTGTTTAGCTTAGTTTTATTATAATTTTCATTTTTACATTCTTTTTATTTTCTTTTAAAAATCGTAGCTTTTTAATCTTTTTTTTTACGCTTTATAATTTTTATTTTATTTTTCCTAACCCAAAATTATCAGATATCTTATTTTTTTTGGAGAAAAGTGCAGCAAAAGGCCAAAACAGAGTTCAAGTTCGAAAAGAAGAGGTTGAATTTGGGCCAGGCCCAAACCCAACATGATAGAAAACTAGAGCAGCCTCCTCTCTTCATTCAACGCAAAAAGGAGAAACGAAATTTCCGTTTCCTTCAACGAGCGAAATCAATGAGCAGCGTAGACTTAATTCGATTTCGCTTCAATCGGCTCAGCAACGGTATTAATTCAACGGGACAATTCTTGCTCTATAAATTAGAAAGGCTACCACCATCAGAGAGGGGGAAGGGCATCGCACCAACAGGAAAGTGTGCAGCGGCTTTTGGCCGCTGCAATTGACGCCACCGGAGAAGAGAGCAGACGGCGGCCGACCACGGCTCACCGGCGTTCGACGATGGTCGGCGGTGATAGGTGTGGCAGTTCCTTCAAGCTCTAATTTCTCAATTTGTTCATCTTCTTCAACAATTGGTAACTCTTAATTGTCAATTTCTTTTTTTTTCTTCTCCAATTTCTTTGTAAAAGTTTGTTTTTGATTCAATTTACATTCTTTTCCCTTGTTGTTTTAATTTTGAAAATTCTAAAAAAATGGTTGGTGTTCTTTTATGGGTTTTTTATGTTATATTAAATCCCTTATGAATGAAAATTGGTTCATGCTTGTTTTCTTCAATTATTGTGGAAATTGCTGTTGAATTGGTTGAATCGCACGATTTGATTTCATAAGTAGGTTGGTATGTCGAATTTGGTTTTCATTGAAGCTATTTTAGCTCCATATTATAGTTAAATGATCTCTGAATTCATACGTGATTCTTCGTTGTGCTATGTGTTTCGTAAAATTTTAAGGTTTATGGACTTCTTAGTCCCATAAGTTGGACATTTACCTTAAGATTCGTTATTGAGTGATGGTGTATGTCTTCATTTGTTTGTTTATTTTCATAATATTTAAGGTTGTTTAAGCACAAAAACAATTTTTAAGTTTTTGAAAATATGTAATGTTTTTCTTATGTGAATAGATTACAATTCTTATGCTTGAGTATTTCAAGGAGACCTGTAAAATATTTTCATCATTAGACGTTAAAGTTTATTAAAGTGTATCAAATGTTCTTCATGAATACTTTGTGCATGGGATTTAGAATGAAAGAAAGATTCGCTCTTTTATAAACTTTTTCATCTTTTGGAATCATTGTTTGAGCGCTTGAGGTGAGTGGGGGTTCAAAGTGATCTAAAAGGCCTTTGAATCTTTGACTCCAGGCCTTATAGAGAGTTGACGATCCTCTATATGTGGTCAAGGATATCAATCAACTCGAGCCTTTGAATTCTTTTCTATTTTTAAGTGCGTAAGTTACGTAATATATTGTCTACGTGCCTATTATACGTGTAATGTTCGATTGTGTTTTTTCTCTTTTTTTATTTTGTTTCGGGTTCTTGGCGGTGTTTCTTGGGTATCTAAGTTGGAGGAGATGATTATCTTTAGAGCGTTTTTCCCCCATTTTATCAAAAAAACCAAAAAAATAAGAAAAATCAAAAATCAAAAAAATATTTACTTTTTATTCAAACCCCCCATTTGTGTTATATAAGTATAAGTTTTATTTAATAAGTGTATATTATAAGTACTTGTTTATAAGTTATAAATATAAGTTCTTTATACTATATTTTTAGTATGTGTTTTATGTTTATAGTTATATTATAGTTCTTCATTTATAAGTTAAATTTATAAGTTTTTATATTTATTTAGTTATAAGTTTTATACGTCTTATTATATGTGTAGTAGTCTTTTTGTGACAATGTGTTTGCATGCTATTTTGATTTCAAAAGTACAAATTTTCTTCATGGGATCGACCCTTACTTGCCCTAGCTATAGTTTTTATTTGATTATATATTGGGGGTTAGCTAAGGTTATTTATAAATGTTTAATTTGTTTTGGACCCTACGACAAGTCCTCAACACAAATATTCAATCTTTTTTGTCAAATAATTCAGCCTAAGAAGGTTTATAATTTCAGAGACAATAATCAACCAATAAATCAAAGTTGAACAATTTAACACCAACACACAAATAATTCATCACTTATAATATAACTTAAACATTCAACACAAAAATAAGATTTGAAAATAAACATACTCCCTCCGTCTGGAAATTCTTTCTACTCTTTTTTCCGTCCGAAAATGATGTTCCCATTCTACTTTTTTTCTCTACTCTTCCAAAATTACCCTTTCTTCCTTCTTTTCTTTCTTTTCTTTCTTTTCTTTCTTTTCTCTTTTTTCTTTTCTCTTTCCTTCTTTTTTTCTACGCCACCCTTTTCCTTATCTCTTCATTTTTTTTCTTTTTCTTCTCTCCTCTTTCTCCTCCATCTCTGCAGATCTTTCCTTTTCCTCTCTTCAATCTTCTTCTTCCTCCTCTCTATAGTCTTTCTTTTTACTCCATCTTTCTTCTTTATCTTCCCCTTCTTCTTTCTCCTCCATCTTTCTTCTAGATCTACACACATGCATGGGAGCAATTGTGGCGGCCGGCGATGGCGATGGCGAATCTGCACTGCTTCTTCTCTTTCTTATTTTCTTTCTCCTTATTTTTTCTTTTAGATCTATACCACAATTGCGCCGAAGGTGGGGCTGCGCACCGATGGTAGGGTCCCGATGGTGACGGGGCTGCGGCGGCGATAGTGCTCGATTAAATCTGCTGTAGATCTGTGTCTTTTTCTTCTTCTCCTCCTTGTCATCTTTCTTCCCCTTCTTTCTCTCTTTTCTCTTTCTCCCATATATGGTCTTGCTGGAAGCTATGGGTGATGGTCGGACTGGTGGTGACGGCGGCTGAGGTGATGGTCGTCGTTTGGGCTGGCATTTGACGTTCAGTTTTCGGCATCCGAATTAAGCAAGTGGTTTCCAACTTTTAATGATTTGTTTTTTACTTCTGAACACATTTAAATAGTTTTCCAACAATTATTTTCTAGAACCACCTTTGGTATCAGGCTTTGGTCAAAAACCATGTAACCCATATTTTACTTCGTGATCCATAATTTTAACGACGTGGTTTTTAAGATTTACACTTAATGAGATGTTTTTTTTTACCTTGACCCTACCATAATGAGTTTGATGATGCTTGTTTATAATGTGAGTGAGTAGTATGGTAACTTGGTTTGATCTTTGAGTTATGAAACGAGTATTTCACCTTTGAAATTCATAATCATATTTTCTAATGAATGAACTATATCAAGGAAATGTGGAATAAGGATTATTTTCTAATTTTTAAAAGAACTTAAGATATTCCCATTGGTTCATTCTGAATTGGTTATCTTGGAAAATATTTTCTTAAATAACAAATTTGTGCTACAAACATTGAGAAGCTGAGTGTCAAGTGAGTTTTTATTCTTTTAAGTTGACGAGTTCTAAAAACCTTACTGTATGCTTTAAACTAAAAAAGAAGTCAAAGTGGGAGTTAACTACTACACTATTTTTAACAATGGGTTGCTCACGTGGCGATAAGTGCAGAAGAGTAGGAGCTGTTTTTAAGATAATTTTTAATAGAAAGCTTGTCATAAATTGGTTGAAGTGGGTACATTTCAAGATTTAAGTGTGGAAATATTTGTTAGGTCCAGAATTGTACATATTTTTTTACCCCTTATTTTTGTGCATTTTAGTTCACATTTGTAGGTTAAATCTGATTATTAAGATTAAATCTGTCATAATTCCATTTTGAACATTTCGAATATTTTGAAGCAAAAAATAACATTTTAACAATCAGTGGGATTCTAGTGACACCGCTTTTGGTGACACTAGCAGTGCCACTGTCATTTTGGGGCACTTCCAGTGCTCCGTTCGTAAAATCGACGGTTCCTAACCCACCACCTAAATCCCCCACCCTACCCTCCTTAAGCCCCCACAAAATGTGTGGCTATTATGCAATGCATAATAGCCACACATTTTGTGGGGGGCTTACAGCGCGGTTGGGATGGAGTGTCGGGGCAGGGGTAGGGTGGGGGGTTTAAGGGGTGGGTTAGGGAGGGTAGGAATCATCAATTTTATGAACGGAGCACCGGAAGTACCCCAAAATGACAGTGCACCGCAGTGTCATTGTATTCGATGTCACTAAAACTCTACCGTTTAACAATATATTTTGAAATTATTATTATTTGGTGCAAATTTTGAAAATAAAAAAGTTTTGAAATCCAAGAAAATGGGCTGATATTTATCTAAGCCCAAATAAAAAATGTGTTGGTCCAAATGGATGAGGAAGGAAATTAATCGCTCCCTTAATTTTTACGCATAAGAGCATCTCCAATGCATCATTTAAAACAGCTAAAAAATATTTAATAACTGACAATGTAGCTTTTTGAAGCCCTTTATGTGCTCCAAGGGGTAATCCATAATTTGGAGGGCAAGCTATTTGTCAGACTCCATCTTTCATAAATAGAAGTTCACTGTTGGTCTTCTATTATTAAAAAATTATAAAATAATGGGATACAATAGGTGATTCAGTGTAATGGGGCCCAATTGCAATCAAGGAAATGGAAACACGTTTGAGGAGAGAGAAATGAAAAGTAAAACAACCAATAAAATATAGAAATATGCATGATCCCATTGGAGTGTGAGAATAAAAATCAATTGCTATAACACTGTTAATCATCTACTTTAACATTTAGCTGATAATTTTTTAAACCATGTACTGGAGTTGCTCTAAGTGGAATAATTATTCACTGGTGTCTAGACTCAGAGAGAGAGAGAACCAGAAGCGTTTCATCACCGAGAAAACCTAATCCGATCGTCGTCTCCGGCAAGTGGGAGGATATGGATAACACCGTTTGACTCCTCTCACTCAGCTTTTTTTGGTTCTGTGAATATCGCAAGAAACCAAGCAGTAGGAGGATAAGCCGAGGGAGAGACAGCCGCATCCACATGGTAGCCAAGGAACCTGCAACCAGAGATATAATCCAGGCAAATCGGAGGGTCCCAGCACAGACTTTCAACTTCCGACGAGGAACACCGCCAGGATACTAAGGGTATAGCGTTTAAAACCTTAAATCTTCATAATCTTGGTTCCAAATCTGAAAAGTTGTAGGGTCAGTGTTTATAATCCTCCGATTTGGCTTAGTTGCATTGTAGAGCCTTGTGCCACAGATTTTGTTTTTTTTTTGTGAATCCGAGATGCAGTTTTTTACCTTGATCCTACTGTAATGAGTTTGATGGCGCTTGTTTATAATATGAGTGAGTGGTGTAGTAACTTGGTTTGATGTTTGAGTTATGAAACAACTATTTCACCTCTGAAATTCATAATCATATTTTCGAATGAATGAACTGTATCAAGGAAATGTGGAATAAGGATTAATTGTTTACCAGACTTGGCTAATACTCTAGACCCCATTTAGACGTTTTACTTATGCGAAATCTAGGAAGGTCTTGGAGACCCAATTGTGACGTTGGTTTGTCTCTAGGGCTTATTGACCATTTATTTCACAATATTTTCTTCAACTTTCACTGGTGCGAAGTTGGGGAAAAGTCATGGCCAGACCAAACTGAGATTAATGCATCTTGTGACTTATAAAATAGGGGCTGATCTCTAGTTTGTAAGGGTAGGGTGGAACCTTTCTGAGGGTTACTGAAATGAGTGGTGGAGGAAATTGGTTAGCTCTTTGGTTTCAATTTCCCGTAACCTTGGTTCTTGTAATGTTCTTACAACTTTTAGAATTAATGATGTGGTGAAGGTTAGTTTCATAAATTCAACATCAAACCAAAGTCCTTTTTCAACAAAGAAACAACTCGTTTTTTTCTTTACATGTTTACATGAACTTCATACAAAAGGAATTTTCTATTACTTGGTTTTATCTTATACTTCGATTATGTTTTTGTTACTTTTTAAAATGTCAACACACACACGCCCCACGTCAGAGTGTGTGTGAGTGATATACATGTTTTTATACAAATTCTGGTTTAAAATTTAAGAGAAGTTTTGTTTTTATAAAGTTTTCCCGTGGATACGATCCCTTATTTGCTATTATACTTGTTATACCCGAATCGGGGGTCTATTCATGTAGATAATTTGAGGGTGGGATTACGGCGGAATTGGTAGCAAACTAGAACAGCCTTTAAACTTCAGGAGGGGCTGATAGTCGACTGACAGAAGGAGACAATTGATTGTTAGAGAGTGCAGGAATCCTGGGGGACGTGATAATCGATTGACAGAAGGAGACAATCGACTACTGAAGGCTGCAGAATTTCTGGGGAAGCTGATAGTCGATTGTCTAAGGAAGACAGTCGACTGTTGAAGGCTGCGGATGTTTTTATGGAGGGCTGATAATCGATTCCCTCAAAGGATAATCGATTATTTGACAGATTTCTAGGCAGGAAGAAGGGTGTTTTGTGGGGGAATGACTTCGAAATATATGGAGATGATGAAGGAGTTCTTTTGGGGTATTTTAATGGAAGAAAAGAATAAGATTAAGAAGAGAAATGGGGAGATATGAAATGGTAGAAATCAGGGATGGATAAAACCAAGTTGGTGTAAAGAGATATTACACACCCTTATCTTAACTTGGGGTTTGAATCTAGAATTTAATTAAGATATGACATACTTAATCAAATATCTAGAACCTAAAACTCACACTTAACATAACCACTCTTAAGATATAGAATAAGGAATTTGGCTAAAATAACATCACACTATTTTAAGATACTCAAAGAGTAACAAAGTTTAATATTCAAAGGTTGGTTTTACAATGGCCATAAGGCCTGATTATATGGGGAGGGGGAGGGGGAAAATACATAATACATTGAATGTGAACATGAGGAAGCTTCCTAGCAACATCCACTTCCAAAGCATGGGCCATTCTTCATTCAAACCTGTCTCCTTTGTGGGATAAAATTTAGGGATGGGGCTGGTGTTGTGGGGGTTTTGAGCTTTGGTTTGTAGTGGTTGTTTCCTGGGTTTTAAGGATATTATTTGGGTAAAAATGAGGGGTTGTGTTTGGCCAATAAAAGGGGACAGGGGTGGGGAATATCATGGGTGTTTTTGGACTTATGGGTTTGGGTTATTGTAAGGGAAACATGGGCAGGAAGTAGGGCTGAAGGTGGGTCATGGTTTTGGCTTTTTGTGGGTGTTTATGTTGGGGTTGGAGGTTTAATTGGACAGGAAATAAAAGGAAGGAGAGTTGGTTTCATTTGTTTATTGGAAAAGGCTTAAAAGAAGGAAAATAACACAAACAAAAGGGTTTTAGTTTACACACTCTTATTTTCGTCCAGGGGCTAAAATAAGAGTAGGAAAACCTTTATTTTGAAAAGGGAATTTTTTGGATGTCTAGGGTTGCCTTGGATGGGGTTGGTGTTTACCAATGAAACCAAAGGTTATTTTGGCCTCTCGGGTTAAAGGACCTTTGAATTCATACTAAAATGGATCAGAATGTTTGAACATAAGTCCTTTGGTTTCCATGGGGGTGTGAGACATGGGGGAGGGTAGGATAGGGTCGAGCCCGGATATAACATCCTCCTGGTCTTCAAAAGAGTTTTCCCTCAAACTCAACGGATAATCAAGACCGTCATATGGACTGAGGTCTCTCTTATTGAACGTGGCAGAAACTCCATCGCTTCTACTGAGGCTGATCGCGTAGGCATTGTGTTTGACCTTGGCTACAACTTCAAATGGACCATCGTCTCGGGGTTGAAGCTTTGCCTTGCATTTGCCAGAGAAACGCTCTCTTTGCACATGGACCCACACTAGATCTCCGGGTTGAAAGTGGAAGTGGATGGAACTTTTCAACTCCTTTCTTTTCATAAGCTTTTCACGAGTCTTATGACAAAACTCGGAAGTTTCTTGTATTCCTTCATCACAAGGGCCCTGCAAAAACTCAACAAACTTGGTACGAGGTACCGTTAGTGAAGATAACAGTCGAGGTGAGGCTCCTGCATTTTGGCTCATGAATCCACCTTGGGTCTTCTCATTAAACATTTGGGGAGTTAAATGAGTGTCTTTCTCTTCTTTAGGATGGAACAAGGGGCTGATAGTTGGTACATATATGTTGGTCAATTCCTTTTTCCTCATAAGGGTTGAGCAAGTGTCTTCATATCCATTAAGAGAAACAATGGGATCAAATACCCATGGCTTTTCTTGATTTGGCCAGTGGGTTGAATATGATCTTGGGAAAGACACCGGATTGATGGGTAGCACCACAACCATTGCTTTGAGCATCACTTTGACACAACATTCGTTCTTGGTGATAAGAAGACCAGCCTCCTTTCGGCTAGCCAAATGAGTAAGGGCCAAACTACTCAATGGCCTATTTGTTATGAGGAATTCGAGAATAACAAAAATAAACGAGAAAACACAACAACAGATTTAACGTGGTTCACCAACGTTGTGTTGGCTAGTCCACGGGAAGAGGGGGGAGCAGTTTTATTTCGGATGGAGAGGCAAGAACAGAATACAGCGTAGGGTTTGTGGCCTTGGTTAAACCCTAACAAACTTGGGCCCAAAACTACATAATTAATAGATAATTAGAAAGCCCAAATAAAATAGGATTCGGTCATCTCAAGATTCAGACCTCTCGAGATTCGGACTTCTCGGAATTCGGATTTCTCGACTTCTCCGGAATTCGGATTTCTCGACTTTTCCGGAACTCGGATTTCTCGGACTTCTTCGGAACTCGGACATCTCCCTGCTGTAACGAGTCAGATTCAAGGCATTACAACAAATCTCCACCTTGACTTGAATTCTCCATACAGATCCTTCAGATTCAGACGCACTTTGGTTGTGCCAGGCCTCCCCCTCTTCCTCAGAGTTGTTCCACAGGGCAACTAACAGCTTCTGATGTTAAGCAAGTCCAAACAGTGTTGAAACTTGCTTTGCGGAACCGGCTTTGTGAACATATCAGCAGGATTATCAGCAGTTCCTACTTTCTTCACCTGGATTCTTCTCTCACTCCTCAGGAAATGATACCTCACGTCAATATGCTTGGTTCTCTCATGATGGACTTGATCATTGGCTAGACAAATCGCACTCAAACTGTCACAATACACTGTAGCCTTATCATGATGCAGACCGAGATCACTAACCAGCCCTTTCAGCCAAATTCCCTCCTTCGCAGCTTCTGTCAAAGCCATGTACTCTGCTTCCGTAGTTGACAAAGTCACTGTAGGTTGCAAAGTTGCCTTCCGGCTAACAACAGAACCTCCAAGAGTAAACACATAGCCAGTCATCGATCTTCCCGTGTCAACATCTCTAGCATAGTCAGAATCAGAATATCCTGTAACCAAACACTGAGTATCACCTCCATAAATGAGACCAATGTCAGATGTACCCCTAAGGTACCGGAAAATCCTCTTCACAGCCTGCCAATGTTCTCTCCCTGGTTGTCCCATGAATCTGCTAACTACACTTACTGCACGTGTTATATCTGGCCTTGTACAGACCATAACATACATCAAACTTCCTACAGCACTGGCATAAGGGACTCGTGACATATACTCCTTCTCTTCTTCTGACTGTGGAGCGAACATGGCAGTGAGATGGATATTGGCAGCACTGGGGGTGTCAATATGCTTAGATGAAGACATGCCCAACCTCGTCAAGACCTTCTAAATGTAACCTCTTTGTGACAAGAAAAGTTTCCTTTTCTCTCTGTCTCTAATGATCTCCATCCCTAAAATCTTCCGAGCGACTCCCACATCCTTCATCTCAAACTCAGCACTAAGTAAACCCTTCAGCTTCTGGACGTCATACTTTTGCTTTGCAGCTATCAACATATCATCTACATAGAGCACCAGATAGATGAATGAATCATCTTTGAGCCGATTATAGTAGACACAACAATCATATGAGCTCTGAGTATAGCCCAACTTCACCATATAGCTGTCAAATCTTTTATACCACTGCCTTGGAGACTGCTTAAGTCCGTATAAGGACTTCTTCAACTTGAAAACATGACTTTCCTTCCCTGGAACTTGGAAACCATCCGGCTGAGTCATGTATATCTCTTCCTCCAATTCTCCATGTAGAAATGCTGTCTTCACATCAAGTTGTTCGAGCTCCAGATTTTGATGTGCAACTATCGCTAGTAACACACGGATGGAAGTGTGTCTGACCACAGGTGAGAAGATCTCATTGTAGTCCACTCCCTCTTTTTGGTTGAAGCCTCTAGCAACGACCCTGGCTTTATACTTGACCCCTTCTGCTGGTGATATTCCTTCCTTCCTTTTTGAAAACCCATTTGCAAGTGATAACCTTTCTCCCTGAAGGCTGTATGACAAGATCCCATGTTTGATTCTTATGCAAGGACTCCATCTCATCTCCCATAGCGGCTAGCCATTTTTTAGAATCAGAACTTAAAAGAGCTTCTCTGTAAGTAGATGGTTCAGAAGTATCTACCTCTTCAGCAACCTGCAGTGCATAACCCACCATGTCCTCAAAACCATACCTCATAGGTGGCCGAACTCCAACCCTTCTTGGTCGATCTTGAGCTATACTACGATGGGTATCTGATGGCATAGATTCTGGGAAATCAGTTTCTATCTGTGGCTCTTGATTCTCCTCTTCAGGTTCTTTCATATCACTCTCGTTCTGAGTGACTTGAAGCTCCACCTGTTTATCAAGGCTCTCAGTTTCTGTTGTAGTTGTAGGCTTCACGATGGTTCTAAACAGAGAACTTTCATCAAAAACAACGTTTCTGCTCAGGATAACCCTCTTTTCTGCTAGAGACCAGATTCTAAAACCTTTCACTCCATCTTCGTAGCCCACAAATACAACCTTTTTAGCTCGTGGTTCTAGCTTACCTTCACTGACATGATAGTAAGCTATACAACCAAAAGCTCTCAGATTTGAATAATCAGCAGCTTTTCCTGACCACATCTCCATAGATGTCTTGCACTGAATGCATGTATGTGGTCCCCGGTTAATCAAGTAACAGGCTGTACTAACCGCTTCTGCCCAGAACCTCCTATCTAGCCCGGCATTAGAGAGCATGCACCTTGCTCTCTCCAGAAGTGTTTGATTCATCCGCTCAGCTACACCGTTCTGTTGTGGTGTATTTCTGACTGTACGATGTTGAGCAATCCCTTCATCAATGGCACGTGCCTGACCTCGTTCAATGTGCAGAAGCTACCATCATGTGTCCTTATCTTGATCGAGCATGTCCAAACCACCTTCCAGACATAACTGTTGGCCATCGAAATGCTCCCTCCGTCTACCTGCTCATAAGTCGTGAATCACTCTCTCCTTGGACAAATATGATAGGATGCCCCAAAATCTAGAACCCACACATCTGAGTGATGAGTGTTTTCATCAGCAACTAAGGCAATGTCTTCTTCAGAGTTGGTGTCTTCTTCAGCAACAGCAGCAGAAACTGATTGTTTTTCGGATTGCTTCTTCTTCTTTGGACAATCAAACTTCCATGCCCCTTCTCCTTGCAGTAATTACAGACATCATCCAGCTTTGCACCCTTTGATGACGGCTTTCTCTCCTTTTTCTTTCCTCCGTATTTCTTTTCCTTTCCGGTACTAGTGAATAGGCCGGAAGGTTGTACATCTGTACTCGTGCCGTTAGCCTTATGCCGCAATTCTCTACTGTGAAGGGCCGATCTAACTTCTTCCAGAGACACAGTATCTTTCCCAACAATGAACGATTCAACAAAATTCTCAAACGATATTGGGAGAGATACCAACAGAATCAGGGCAGCATCTTCATCCTCGATTTTTACATCGATATTACGCAATTCTAATAACAAAGTATTTAATTGCTCTAAATGTTCCCTGAGTGGTGTACCTTCAGCCATTCGTAAACCGAATAGACGTTGTTTCAGAAGTAGCTTGTTGGTTAAAGATTTTGTCATGTACAGAGTCTCCAACTTCAACCACAAGCCAGCAGCAGTCTCCTCGTCTGAGACCTCCGTGATAACGTCATCTGACAGACACAGCATGATCGTCGAGTGCGCCTTCTCTTCCAGAGTCGCCATCTCAGGACTAGAGACGATGTTTTTGTCTTTCGACAACGGCGCCCAGAAACCTTGTTGTTTCAACAAAGCCCGCATCTTGATCTGCCATAAACTGAAACTGTTCCTCCATGTGAATTTGTCGATTTTCACGTTCAAAGCAGACATCTCAAAATTCTCCAAGAACACAGATTAACCTGGAGGCTCCGATACCAGTTTGTTATGAGGAATTCGAGAATAACAAAAATAAACGAGAAAACACGACAACAGATTTAACGTGGTTCACCAACGTTGTGTTGGCTAGTCCACGGGAAGAGGGGGGAGCAGTTTTATTTCGGATGGAGAGGCAAGAACAGAACACAGCGTAGGGTTTGTGGTAGCACCCATAAATAGTGCTTGGTTAAACCCTAACAGACTTGGGCCCAAAACTACATAATTAACAGATAATTAGAAAGCCCGAATAAAATAGGATTCGGTCATCTCAAGATTCGGACCTCTCGAGATTCGGACTTCTTGGAATTCGGATTTCTCGACTTCTCCAGAATTCGGATTTCTCGACTTCTCCGAAACTCGGATTTCTCGGACTTTTTCGGAACTCGGACATCTCCCTGCTGTAACGAGTCAGATTCAAGGCATTACAACACTATTAATGACCAGGAGTTCATCTTCATATTGTCCTTTAGACTTCACACCTTCTTGTGCTTCCTTAAGTCCCAAAGATTCTGAACTTTCTTCTCTTTCTACCAAGGACTTCGGACTCTCATAATGACCAATCTTTTGACAATGAAAGTGATGGGGATTCTTAGGAATATATGGGCTGGTTTTTGGTGGGGGTATGACCATGGTATTTGATGGAGAGGCTATGGTTTTGTGGGGGTTTAGAGCTGTGGAAGTGGTGGTGGTTCTGGGGTTGCTTTGGGCAGTTTGTGGAGGGGTTATAGACATGGGTTTAAGAAAGGTTTGAGGCAGGGGCATTGAAAGGTTTTTGGGGTTAATTTGGGCATTATCCAAGGAAGAAAAATAGATGGTCTGTGAGGACTCTTGGGGTAGGGGTGTTGAAAGGGTGATTGGATCATTTTGGACAGTAGCTAGGGAAGGTAAAGAGGTGGTTTGAGTTGGAATCTTGAGTACATGAGAAGGTGTTGGGTGAGAGATGTTTTGGGTAGCATGGGTGCATGGTAAAGAGGGGACTTTAGAGGGAGTTTGAGTGTTGAGGATGGTGGTGGCTTCGGAAATGATTTGGGTAGCGTGTGAAGATCGGGGCTTAGAGGAGGTTAAGGTTTTGGAAGAGAGAGTGATATGGAGTGGCTTTTGTTGTGGGGAAGGTGGTACGACTTTAGAAAGAGTATTGGGTGAAAAAGGGAGAGTATTTTCAAGTACCTGGTGGGGATGATCTTTGGAAGAAAATCTCTTAATTAAGAGTTTTCTTAACTTTTCCCAAGTTCTCACCTTCGCTTTTCCTTGGAGCTTTTGTTTTGAAGCAACGCTAGCCCACCAAGTATAGGCATGTCTTTGAAACTTTGCCACCACTAGCTTGACCTTCTTATCTTCGGGTACGTCTTTGATTGTAAAGACGTCTTCAACTTTTGATAACCACTTTGAGAACTTTTCCGGGTCGTTTCTTCCCTCAAACGTGGGAATCTCCACCGAATTAGTGAACTCCTTGATTTGTTTCATCATAAGCTCAACTTCCTTCTTGAGTGTCTCCTGGGCAGCAACTAATTCACCTTGAAACATGTTTTGAGAAGAGCTTGGCATGGTGGATATATGGCTTGAAGAGTGTATGGTTGACAGTAACAAAAGAGATGAGGGAGGCGTGTAAAGATGATCCCTTAGGGATGTTCAACACAAAGCTCCGATACCAGATGTTATACCCGAACCGGGGGTCTTATCATGTAGATAATTTGAGGGTGGGATTACGGCGGAATTGGTAGCAAACTTGAACAGCCTTTAAACTTCAAGAGGGGCTGATAGTTGACAAACAGAAGGAGACAATCGATTGTTAGAGACTGTAGGAATCCTGGGGGACGTGATAATCGATTGACAGAAGGAGACAATCGACTATTGAAGACAGTCGACTGTTGAAGGCTGCAGATGTTTTTACGGAGGGCTGATAATCGATTCTCTCAAAGGATAATCGATTATTTGACAGATTTCTAGGCAGGAAGAAGGGTGTTTTGTGGGGGAATGGATTCGAAATATATAGAGATGATGAAGGAGTTCTTTTGGGGTATTTTAATGGATGAAAAGAATAAGATTAAGAAGAGAAATGGGGAGATATGAAATGGAAGAAATCAGGGATGGATAAAATCAAGTTGGTGTTAAGAGATATTACACACCCTTATCTTAACTTGGGGTTTAAATCTAGAATTTAATTAAGATATGACACACTTAATCAAATATCTAGAACCTAAAACTCACACTTAAGATAACCACTCTTAAGATATAGAATTGGGAATTTGGCTAAAATAGCATCACACTATTTTAAGATACTCAAAGAGTAACAAAGTTTAATATTCAATGGTTGGTTTTTCAATGGTCATAAGGCCTGATTATATAGGGAGGGGGGAAGGGGAAAATACATAATACATTGAATGTGAACATTAGATGCTAATCTGGTTGTATATTGTATTAGTACATTTTAAGACTTCCAAGAAGGGCAGAGAACTATTAGAGTCCCATAGAGTACGGGTTTAGAAATTCAAACAGACTCTCAATCTTGTTAATTTTTTTAATCCTTGTCAAAATGCCAAAATACTAAATTGGGGAAAGTATCATTTGTTTGTTTCTCCCCTTCAAAGGCTTCAAGATATAACAACTTTATTTTGAAAAGGAAATTTTTTGGATGTTTAGGGTTGCCTTGGATGGGGTTGGTGTTTACCAATGCAACCAAAGGTTATTTTGGCCTCTCGGGTTAAAGAACCTTTGAATTCATACTAAAATGGATCATAATGTTTGAACATAAGTCCTTTGGTTTCCATGGGGGTGTGAGACATGGGGGAGGGTACGATAGGGCCGAGCCCAGATATAACAATACTACCTTTTACCCACATGTTTTGTACAACTTTGTTTTATCAATGTTCATGTTTCATTATTGCGTACAATCTAGAGGTAGGCTCATATCTCACCATAGGCAGAAAACTTTGAGGCACTTGAGTAATATTGTTATGTTGTAGATGGCCACTAACATCTAGGAGAAAGTTTTTGAACTTGAGGCCGTTCAAAAACTTTGGCAGATATGACTAAAATTAGTCGCATTATCATTTTAAGTGGCCTCCAGTGATTAGATGTACTATCGTCATGCAATTTATTTTTACGTGTTCTAAAATTTCAATCTGTAATTTTCTATTCTCTCACTTGTACGTTCATCCTAATGAATGCAATTGGCATAAGAAAAAGACTTTCATAGTAATATTGTGCTACCTGTATACTTTTTTCAACCTTAAACGTTTCTCATTGTCTTTTTTTCTTTCTATTGAATAAAATCAAAGAGGTCTTTCGAGTTCTAAATTCAGCTGATGAAAATTCACCTCCAACATGGCGGTATCCTCGATTTTGGTAACTCTAAAAGCTATTCAAAGTAAGTATATTGTACTGGTTAATTTTCTTCTTTTTATCCCAAGAAAGGAGATGCAGTTAGGAATGACTTAAGACGTAAAGGAGATCCCTCTGCAACATAAACTTCACCCATAAGAACATCCCGGGGCATGTGTCTGTAACGCCCCGAAATTTGGCCCAAAAGAATTAATTAAATTCGTTAGAGCAATTGATTATGAATTGGGCCAAAAAAGGGGTTAAAATTTTAATTTGGATTCTAAGCCCAACTTTTATGTCATCTCGTAGAAAATATTTTTGTGATCACGTCAGTTCAAACGGCTCGCGAATCGGAGTTATGGAGCTCATGTTATGGCCGTTTAATCAGGTATTTTGGGCCTGGAGCCCAAACCCACTATTATTGGGATTAATAAGTAAAACCTAAACCTATTAATATTGAATTACGTTGTACGCGTATAACCTACGGTACGCGTCTTCCGTTTCAGATCTGAGAGCCGCACGAGGTCCTTCGTCTTCATCATTTCCGATCGCAGCTAATCGCCGCCATAAGCCAGTCGTCGTCCTTCCCCAGCACAGCTAGTCGCCGCTGCTTCCCACTCGCCAAAAGTCCGTCGCCAATTTCCAGGATCAACGCTGCCGACCACGGTTCCCAATCGCCAGAACCACCATCATCCGTTCGAATTGCCGCCCAGTAACCTCGTCGCGCCGCCGTTCTTCGCCTCCAGCCGCCGGATTTCACCCGCTGCCCACCAGAGCCGGAAGTTGGCCCTGCGTTTCCTTTGATTTTCAGCAGCGAAGAAAAAGAAAACAGTTCATTACTCCTTCAATTGATTATTTTATTCCCACTTTAATCCAGGTCAGTACTATGAAGTTAATAGCGTTAGAGTAGATTTAATTGTTTAAAGATCGTTTTATGTGTTTATGCTATAATTGGGCTAAAGTGATTAATTGAATTAAATTGATTAATCGAATTGAATTGTTAGAGATTATGAATTGACTGAACAAGGTTGACTTTGACTTAGGTTAGGTCTTGTTGGACCTAGGCCTTTGACCAAATATAGTGTTAATGTAGATTTAGCCTAATTGACAAATTAAAGGACTTTGAGTAATTAATTAAGTTAATTAATTAATTCTAAACAGTAATTAGGATCAAATGGTTTAAAATGTCGAACATAGAAACTGGCCATTGCTCGGGCGGCTGCAGGGCGTGGTCAGTGAGGTTAAGACGTGCGCACGAGGGTCTGCGATCTTGGGTTTGAGGCTATCGCCTGAGGGATCCTACCTCCACCGAATTGAGGCTATCTTTGGTATTACGGATTGAGACTATCTCCGTCATATGCAATAAATGTTAAGTGGCTTGACTTTCGTGAAAGTCTAAATTGGTTTGACCAGTGGTCAAAGAGTTAAAGAGGAATCTATAACATCTAAATCGTTTTGAAAAGAAAGAAAATAAGTTGACCGTTTGTCAACCGTCTCAAGGACCGAACTTAAAGTTGAATTGATTTTTTTTAAAAGGATAAACATATGCGCGATCTTAATTATTGAATTATTATGTTTATTCTTGTGCTACAATGGAGTACCACTCAACGTCAATGCTGAGCGGATAGCGTTGTTTTCCTTTTGCTGTCCGTAGGTGATCACACAGATGAACCTAGAGCCGATCCCGACGGGCATTGAGGAGGAGATGTACGATGGCGTGGCTGTCTCTTTAATCTTTAGTTATGCTTTATTTAATTAACTTTAATACTTATTACGTTTTCGGGCAGGATCCCAAGTTGTTTGACTTTAAAAGGCTTCTACATTATTTTAAATTACTCCGATGGATTTTATAAAGTATTGATTGAATGTTTGTTTTAAATTGTTTTGAAAATGTTGTATGTTTGGATACCAATCCAGTGGCACACCGGTCCGCTGACCCACGGATTCGGGTTACGCGGGTTGAGGTGTTACAGTGTCACTCGAGGAGGTGGTCTTCCCGTTCGAGAAGTTCCAAATGCGGAACACGGGAGCATCCACATCGAGCTGGCGATTGCTTTCGTAAAGCACAGATCACCGTGGGATAGGGGTTGCCACTAGCAGGGACACTGTTCCTCAGCATGAACAACCTGACGAAGCTACACTTTGTCACCATTGCCTGTGCGTTTCTCGGGGTCGGGTTTCGGTTGGTAGCGACTTCTCGGGCCACACACGTGCTGGAGATGGAAGGGGTCCCAGTTGTGAGTGGTAGGCTTGTCGTAGAACCTACAAATTAATTTAATAATTTCCTTAACTCTTAACCCCCTTTATGAATTAATATTGATTAAAACATATAGATAGGGTAAGTAAGGGCCGATCCCACGAGAAAAGATACTTTTTAGGCTATGAAAATCAGTTCGCTTGTCACTTTTATTAACTAAAAACTAATTAAACTAACAACTAAAAACTAAAACTAAAGGATATGGGGGGTTTAAATGATAATTCTAAAAAGATAAAAATGCAAATAAAATAAAGATAAGGATAACAGGCTAGATATGGAACCACAGCAGCAACTCAAACTCAGAAGACACACAGGGAGAAACAGACACACAAACAAACACACATTTAAACTTTATAAAAACGTAGACAATAATAATTAACTTAAACCATTTTGAAAATACTTATAGTTTTTAATAGAAAATAAACTGAACAAATCTGATCAATCAATTAATTATTCCTTGATTATGAAATTAAACTGCTAATTAAACTCAGGGTTAGGCTGAAGAAGAGGTCCACCAACGGTTCTTCCCTATTCTCCCATTCATATTAGCTCATGTTAAGACCAACCCTAAATCTAAACCCTACTATCCTTAGCAACCCAAAGACCAACTCAGAAGTTACTACTAAGAATAGCGCATTAAAATCTTTGGAAAACATCACCATAACAATCTTGCACTAACACTACGATTATTTAACAAAATCAGTTCTAGAACCTTGATTAACAAAAACTACTTAACGAGGCAATCAAGACTAATCAAGTGACACTTAGTTTCTAGAAAATTTTGGCTATTTAAAGCACTTTAGACTTTAAAAGAATATCAATTTAAACTGGATTAGGCGCGCGTTCCTAATTTGGTCCAGTCTAAATACTCCCCCCGTCCTAAAACTTTCTTCCCAGAGCACTATTCTAACTTCACGAGAATTTATATTTATTTGTGTTTTTTCATGGCATATATGATAAAATAAAATATTTTTGTCACCACTTGTTTTGTTGAACTTTTGATGTAGTTTTTAAATATGTATGTTTTATTTTTTATTTCTATACCAATATTTAAATAAAATAAATTAAAAAAACTTGAAATTTTTCTTCGTTTTACGCAACGGGAAGAAAGTTTTAGGACGGAGGGAGTAAAATATAGTGAATAGTAGTTCTTAGAACGCGTCTTTTAGTTTAGATTTAACGGTAGCATAAAGCTAAAATCTCTTCAAAGTCAAACTAATTCAACAGAAACAACCAAATCAAAGATTCAATTTTTTTTGTCAAATAATTCAACCTAAGAAGGTTTATAATTTCAGAGACAATAATCAATCAATAAATCAAAGTTAACCAATTTTAATATCAACACACAAATAATTAATCACTTATAATAAAACTTAAACATTCAACACAAAAATAAGATTTGAAAATAAACATATTTTATATTGGATAATCAAATTCATAAATTGGGAAATAAAGAATCTGAAATACCATTTTTAATTTAAAAAAACGGAATAAAATTAAGAAACAACGAAAGCTCCCTGAGTCTTGCTCTATCCGTTGAACTGTGCACCGAAGCCATGGGTCAGCAATTGGATCAGCTGGATGTCCTCCAAGAAGCCGCCATCCACGTTCGCTGCTCCAGTCGCCGGAATCGTCCTTCCGCCGCCGTTTCTGGCCTGTCGGACCAAGGGTATGAACCCTAGGTCGGCTCTCCTATTCCGATCTGTTCTGCCTCTGTGTTTTTTTCCGTATATCCGCCCCCATTTCTCTTGTGGTTTTTTGTCTTCTTTTTATATATGAATTAATCCAGCTTTAGTCTTCAATTTGGATTAGAATAGGAATTAGAGTTGGAATCCAAGAAGAAGGCTGGGCTCGTCCGTTTCTTGCGCTGTGCGATAACTGTTGCTAAAGTAGGAGTCTTTTTTTTGTTCCTCTTCCCCCGTTCTTTTCTACGGGTACTTCATATTATATCCTTTCTTCTTCTCTTTTTTATCTACAAAGAACATTTGAATGGATTAAGGTCTCACACATTCACACATAATGGGTTTCTACATAAAAAGTAGTTTGGAACTATTTAATTAAATTTCATCTTTATTCAATTAAAATCCCAACACTTCAAACTTGATTAACTTTCCTTTATTTTGTACTATAAATATATCTTGTAATTTGTTTCAAGGAAAACAATACTTCCAAATAATTGTCAAATAAAAATATGTTCAAAATCATGCATTTTATGTATAAAATATAAACAGTAGCCTAAAGTGCTAAATAGAACAAAATATGATTATTTATGTATAAAATGCATATAAAATATCTGAAAAGTACTAAGAAATAAGGGAATAAAATATGACATTTTGTGACTCAACGAATACCCCCCACACTTAGACTTTTGCACGTCCTCGTGCAAACTAGATATTGACAACCTTTTTCGATTTGTTGAAATTAGAATTCAAAACAATTTCTCAATCTCATAACCATCTAAAGTGATACATGAAACATTAACTAGAAATTAATCATTTACCAAATAGAATAAACCCATTAAAAATCAATTTACTACTTTAAATTTTAAAACAATTCTTTCACTTCAAAGCTAAGTAGAAAACATTTTTATTTAATGTCAAAACATTGAATTAACTAAGGTGATTAAGGACAATCTAAAAGAAATAAATAAAGCAACAAAAAATGGTTAGAAATCCTACGAAACAATCAAGTAAAGAGAAGCTCAAGAAAATATATTTTCTTTTCCACAATTTGGAAACTTTTATTTATTGCTTTGATTTAATATTTTAATTTTAATTGTTTGAGTTGACCCGTGTAGCGACTCTCAACCAGGCTACCCCAGGCCCATTCCAGATAGCCCGGGACCTAAATAAACGAAGTATTCTGAGGGTTTCAACTCGAGTGCTCTCACAATATTTTCATTCATTTTTTTATTCTTTTATTTTTACCTAGCCATTTATTGCATTTTTTTCCTTTTTTTGGCTCAATGGCGTCGGCTTTTTCTTATTTCTTTTTGAACTGGTTATTGACGAGATTCGTACGGCCCAAAACGGGGTTTGCTCTTCCAACTAAGGTTTTCTCCATACACAACATCACTTCCTTTTGGAACCTATTGCTTAAGGGGACAAAGGTGCCGTGCCACCCATACCAACCTAAGATGGTGTTTCAGTATATATTATATTCATTTTTTCAGCATCTTGATAATATGTAAATAACCAAAATTCAGAAAAAGAAAAAAGATTTTCAAAAGATTTACTTTACTTCAATAGTAGCTTAGGAAAAAAAGTTAGAAAACTGCTCTATATATTTCTAAATAAATTCTGCACATTGAACTTAACTAATTAAAAAGGTATGAAATTAAACAAAAATAAATTCCAAATAGATTTGACTTAAAAGAAATGATTTAAAGTCTACAGTAGTAAACTCATTTTTAAAGAAATTCAATCATACTTGTTACAGATTTAATTTCAGCTTAATGCAAAAAATGCAACACTTAAGAGTGCTAAAAGATTAAAAGAAACTATAATGACTTCTAATTATTACTGAAATTCTCTTTTTCTTATATAGAGTTTTTTTGTGAAAGATTATTGTTTTCTTTAAAAAACTTTTAAAAATTTAATAGTTTATAACCAAATTGCATCTAAAATGCTAAATTTTGACATCAAATGTTTTTTACCCAATTCATGCTCGTAGTATGTTTTTTACCCCAGGCCCATTCCAGATAGCCCGGGATCTAAATAAACGAAGTATTCTAAGGGTTTCAACTTGAGTGCTCTCACAATATTTTCTTTCATTTTTTTATTCTTTTATTTTTACCTAGCCATTTATTGCATTTTTTCCTTTTTTGGCTCAATGGCGTCGGATTTTTCTTATTTCTTTTTGAACTGGTTATGGACGAGATTCGTACAACCCAAAACGGGGTTTGCTCTTCCAACTAAGGTTTTCTCTAGGGGTGAGCATGGTACGGTATGGTACGATATTTAACTCGTACCGATACCGTACCAAATATTTCGGTTCGGTATGGTTCAGGATGGTTCGTTGTCAGTTTCAGTATAAATTGGGAATAATACATTCACTTAATTTAAACTTTAAAATGTCACAAAGAAATGGGGAGTTAGTTACCAAATATTACAGAGAAATATTAATCACCAAATATGTCATCCTTATATGTTATAGAATTAAAAGTGCAATAGTACAATATCCTAGTACAATATCCTGGAGGCAAAGAAGATCAAAATGCTTGCAATTGTTCGCAATAAAAAGTGTCCAGTAGGTCATTCATGTTCACTGGCAGTCATGTGACCAAAAAGAAAACATACAATAAGATCAAAATGCTTGCAATTGTTCACAACCAAAAGTTCACAGTGGACCATACATCTTCACTGGTAGTCCTGTGGCAAAAAACAAAACATACAATAAACAAATGCAATTATGCAATATTTCTATACTTCTAAGATAAACAAGTAAAAAGAACACAAGCATGAAAATATATCATGTTACCATTTTAATAATCTTGAATGTATTCCTCCAAATGCTTTGGAGTATTTGCAAATTCATCTACAAAAAATAAAAATATCACATTAAAATATATATTTATATGGAGAGTTAATTACCAAAATAAACAAATATTTAGACTATATGAAAACAAATTTACCTTTTTCAATTTCTTCGAGTTTCTTTTTGTACTCATCCAATGCAATATCAGTTGGATTCTGAATATCTATTGGGTTTGACCTTAACCAATCTTGGGAACAAATGAGAGCTTCTGCCGTTCTTGGGCTAAGTGAACTCCTAAACGGATCTATAACTCTCCCTCCGGTAATAAATGCCAATTCTGAAGCTACTGTTGAAATTGGTATCCCTAGCACACTTTTTGCAATTTGAGAAAGAATTGGATACCTAGACGAGTTTGATTTCCACCACAATAGTATATTATAATCCTCACCAACATTTTGTAGAACATCCTCTCACAAGTACAAATCAACCTCAGACTTGTTATCTTTATTTTGTGCAACTAACAAATCCCTTTCAAATTCCTTTTCAAGGAAATCATCATCATCGATATCTAAAGATATAAGAACAGGACTTGAAGAAGTCGAACCAATCATGGTATCCCCACTTGATGCGTGCCTAAGATACTCTTTGTATAAAGAAACTAGAGTCTTTTTCACTCTGTCAAGGAATATTGTTTGTTTCACTCCATCATTGTCATAAATATTTTTCAAGCACAACTCCACATATTTCAATTTCTTCTGAGGATCCAACACAACAGCAATATATAACAAGAAATTGATATTATCAATATTATCCCAATACTTGTCATATTTCTCCTTCATTCGTATTGCCATACTACGACATTTCTCATCTCCACTAAGGCACATATTTGAAATTTTCACGTGCATTTTTACAATCTCATTGAAGAACAAATTTGCAGTGACATGTTTAGAAGCTGAAATCTTTAGAGTAATGGAATAAAATATCTTAAGGAACTCAACAAAGTACCTTGCATTTGTCCAATCATCCTCGCAAGGGGCTCCAACAACTTTTTGCTTCCTTTTTCTTTTTCTTGTGTTGATTTCAAACTCATCTTCATTATCATCAACAAAATAAGGCATGTATTATCTTCTTGCTTAAGTCTTCGAAAGGCCTTTTCATATCTTATTGCTGTCTCTAACATCAAATATGTGGAGTTCCATCTTGTGTCTACATCAAGTGACACTTTTTTTTCACATCCTATCTTTTCTTTTTCAACACAATCCTCAAACTTCAAAAGTCGAGCAGGAGAAGATCTGACAAACCTCACAGCATTTCTCATCCTAACAATGGAATCATGTTGGGCTTCTAACCCTTCTCTCACAACTAGATTGACAATGTGAGCACAACATCTCAAATGCATATACTTACCATCAAGTATCGAATCAGGTCCCATCAACTCCTTTTTCAAATATTTGATAGCCCCATCATTTGAAGCATCATTATCAACTGTGACGGTAAAAACTTTATTAATTCCCCACTTGCCCAAACAAGCATGCACCAACCTCCCAATTGTGTCTTCTTTATGGTTGGAAATCTGACAGAAATTTAAAATTTTCTTGACCAACCTCCAATTATCATCAACCCAATGCGCGGTGAGGCACATGTAGTTAATGTTTTGGACAGATGTCCAAGGGTCTGTCGTAAGTGAAACACGCTTGCCAGCAAGAAGATTTTTTATGACCTTAGACTCTTCTTTGTATATATTTAAACAATCTCTAGCAACTGTCCATCGGCTAGGAAGTTTAAACTTCGGATTCAACGCCGATGAATACTCCACAAATCCTTCATCCTCTACAATGCTAAATGGCCTATTGTTATTGATACACATCCTAGCTAATGCCATTCTACAACATTCTTGGTTAAAAGTGTGTACTTTTACATCACCTTTTCCATTGGATGGCTGAAGAGAAGAAAAGTTTAAAGTCTTCTGTTTTTTGTCACGTTGCTTGTAACACGGAGACTTGCGACAATATGCTGTCAAGTGTTTACCCAAACCACTCGTTCCGTTTCTTTTAGGATCACACTTGATCATGCTTTTGCAATACGGACATCGTGCCTCTGTGATATTTTTCCGATACTTGAAATGATCCCACACAAATGACCTCATTTTAGAACCATCTTCTTCTTTTTCTTCAATTACAATGTCCTCTGTATTTTGGGTTGCTTGAGGACTTTGATCAACCTTGCTTATTGAATCCATCTACAGGTTGTAAACATAACCATTAAATACTAAAAAAACCATATTAAAAGGGCAACATATAATGATATTACCATATATATAAACTGCCAAACTGGAAAGGGACAAGAACTAATTGATTACATATACTCTATAGGAATATAAAAATCAATTAGAAATACAAATGACTCTGTCCATTAAGTAATACTCTGTAGTCAATTTCATTAATTGCTGTCCCATTAAATAATGCTCTATCCATTAATGAATTTAAAAATGAATGAATTAGTTGATGTCCAGTAAGTAACACTATGTACTCACTTTCATTTGTATGACTCTGGAAGGGATTTAAAATACTAAAACTAGTGAACAAGATAGTAATCAACTAAATATTATGAACAAATTCATAAAATTTTAAAAAATATAAATTGAATATGTTAATTTGTGTTTTGAATGCCTAATTAAGGGTAGCTGGGAAGATGAATTACCGTGATAAATGGGTCACGCTGCCGGCCAGAGAAGGGTGAATGTCGGGATGGATGAGTTCTTGACGAGCAATAGAGGGCGAGGAGCAGATGCCTCTTCTGTGAGATTTCGACAGAGAAAGAGGCGACACTGCCGTAGGAGGCTAGGAGCGGAGATTTTGAGAGAACATTATTGTATTAAAGTATAATTATTCCTTATTTGTGTGTATATGCGTATGGGCCACTACAGCATGTCAGTAGAGCCACTACACCAGGTTAGCAGTACACTATTGTCTACTAAGACGCCGGTTCGGTACATTCGGTACGGGAACTAGACAATTCCCATTCCCAAATACCAAACCAAATATTCGGTTTGGTACGGTTCGGTTTTTGTCGTTATTTGTCGGTTCGGTTTGTTTTGGTACGGTTTTTTCGGGTATTTTCGGAAATTTTCGGTGTCGGTATGGGATCTGCTCACCCCTAGTTTTCTCCATACACAACATCACTTCCTTTTGGGACCTGTTGCTTAAGGGACAAAGGTGTCGTGCCACCCATGCCAACCTAAGATGATGTTTCAGTATATATTATATATTTTTTCAGCATCTTGATAATATGTAAATAACCAAAATTCAAAAAAATAAAAAAGATTTTCAAAAGATTTACTTTACTTGAATAGTAGCTTAGGAAAAAAAGTTAGAAAACTGCTCCATATATTTCTAAATAAATTCTGCACATTGAACTTAACTAATTAAAAAGGTATGAAATTAAACAAAAATAAATTCCAAATAGATTTGACTTAAAAGAAATGATTTAAAGTCTATAGTAGCAAACTCATTTTTAAAGAAATTCAATCATACTTGTTACAGATTTAATTTCAATTTAATGCAAAAAAATGCATTAAATTGAAATTCTCTTTTCTTATATAGAGTTTTTTGTGAAAGATTATTGTTTTCTTTAAAAAACTTTTAAAAATTTAATAGTTTATAACCAAATTGCATCTAAAATGCTAAATTTTGACATCAAATGTTTTTTACCCAATTCATGCTCCTAGTATGTGTATAAAACATGCAAACAAAATTTTTTCCTAGAATATGCATAACTAAATGCAGAAGCGTCCCCCCACACTTAAATCATGCAGTGTTCTCTATGCATGTAAATCATATAAAAATGATGAACAAATGCACATACTAGATGAAACAATTAACAGATGCGAAATGATAGGGAGGGGATCATAAGATATGACAATTAAACATGCAAGGCAGACAAAATGCAAGTAAATATGAAAATAAAAGAAAAGAAAAAAATAAATAAAATGTGTAAAATTAAAAGTTTAAATATCTGGGTTGCCTCCCAGAAAGCTGCCCTCTTTTAGTGTCTTCGGCTAGACTCGTTGTTTGTGCTCGGGACAATATGGAAAGTCCATATTATACTCTAAATAACCCTGTGATCACGTAAAGCGAAACTCCCACACAAACCAAAAAGCTGATCACAAGTTCAGAATAAACAATATAAACTAGTTTTAGTATAACTCCTAAATTAATTTTCCAAATTAACACATAAAGTTCTAACAACATCATTTTTCAAAAAGTGATCAAGTTTCTGAAAACTAGATGTTATGGTACGGGGTAATAACTTTTAAAGCATAAGTAAGAATAATTTTTCCCGACACTTTAGGGTATTTGAAAATCTATTTTTTTTGTTCTTTATAAACTTTAAGAAAGCATTTGTTTGGAATTGTATTTTATTTAAACGCAGATTGTTTTGTTGTTGAGATAAGATTTTTTTGTTTCCCTAGTTACGTTATTCTGTTTTTTTATTCATGATTTTTCATCGGATCTCTTTTTCCCATTTTTTTACGTTATGTTGTTTTTTTGGTTTTTTTTCCTTTTTAAAACAATTTGTTTTCTTCAATTAAGTTGAAGTCATTTATTTGTTTGTTGTTATCTGTTGACAGCTACCAATATTTTTTATTGTTTTTACCTATACTTTTCGTTGTTATAGTGGCCACTTCCTAGGTACCTTTTTCACTAGTATGTTTGTCCTCAAATTGATTCATTATTGCTCTTTTGGAGTTGTATGTTAAGGATTTAAAGTTTTTTATTTGTTGTTTCTTGTTTTTTTTTATAAAAATTTTGTTGCTGTTGTGTTGTTTTTTATGCTTTTCGAGTTTTACAACTCTGTACCTTTTTGTTTTGGTTTTTGCATTCTTGATAATTTTATACAGAGTACTTTTTGTGTCGTTTTTTTGGGTACTTTTATTTCTTTTAGTGTTTTTTCAATTCTATTGTCTGGATTTTTTTTTGAATCTTATTTTTGTCCAGCATTTTTTTTAAATTCAAAAATCTAAATTTCTTTTAGGATTAGAACTGAAATTTTCTGTTAATAAATTTTTTACGTGCTTGTCAATTTTTTTGTATAAAACTTGTTTTAGTTTTTTTTTGTGTGTTTATGATTATAATTTTTTTATTGGCAAAGCTTTGAGGGTATCATGATTTTTTTAAAGTTTGTTATTTGTATTTTTATAAGTATTTTCATTTTCTTACTTTTTTTTTGTTTTTTTGTAACCTATTAAATTATTTCTTCTTTTTTTTGTTTCAATTTTTTGTGATTTTTTTGAAAGTTTGCATTTGTTTCCTCTTTTTTTGTTTGTTTGTTGTACTTTTTTTTCTGTTTTTCATTTTTTTTGGAAACATAGCAAACTAATTTTCATAAAAAGTTAATCTTCTCCAGCAACGGCGCCAAAATTTGGTAGGCGTGTCGTAGTATCTACAAATTAATTTATTAATTACATTTTCTTAACTCTTAATCCCCTTTATGAATTAATATTGATTAAAACATATAGATAGGGTAAGTAAGGGTCGATCCCACGAGGAAAGATACTTTTTAGGCTATGAAAATCAGTTCACTTGTCACATTTATTAACTAAAAACTAATTAAACTAACAACTAAAAACTAAAACTAAAGGATATGGGGGGTTTAAATGATAATTCTAAAAAGATAAAAATGCAAATAAAATAAAGATAAGGATAACAGGCTAGATATGGAACCACAACAGCAACTCAAACTCAGAAGACACACAAGGAGTGATGGGTGTATTCCACCCAGGACCGGTCAAAGAGGAAGTCCAAATATTTGACCGGTCAAGTTGGCTATTCTTGGAAGGGAGACCTAAATCACCAGTAAAAGGATGCTTGGTTCACCAAAAGGTTGACCGGTATACTTCGGATAGTATACCGGTCAAATTACTTCGTCGCCACATTCATTCTGATTTTCAATAAACTCATCCCTCAGAAACCACCCGGTATGGTTTCTAGGGTTGGAAAGTGTCGGTAGAGAAGAATCCAAAGGAGCTTGGATTGTAGTGACTAGTATCGCTGGAAGATCAGTGGAGATGCTAGAGGAATCTGTCCAAGCCAGTACGTGACAAAGGGAGCAACCCCCCTCGCAATATGACAAGGCAGCTAGAGGACGAAGCCCATCACCTCTCACCATCCGAGAACATGCCTCCACATGGGTGCACGACGTCATGTTCCCCCCCCCCCCCAAACCTAGTATAAATACTGCTGTAAACCTTAGAAAGAGGGATGTGAATTCATTCTATCTAAACTCCCTTGTAAAAGCACCCGTGCATTCTCTCATATTAATATCAATTGGGCTACAGGTGTTCCCACCTACAGTCTTACCGGTCATTTGAGTGTTTTTACCTTCTCACTTTATCGAATCAAGTAAACTATCCTAAGCCCGGTCTAGAATAGTTTACCCGGTTAGGTAATTTACACCATCATTTTTTGCGCCATCCGTGGGACCGTTAAGGTTTTTTCTCCTCTAAACACAAATCTACCCACAAAAATGCCACTAAAAATGTCTTCAAGCCACCAAATCAACGTCACTTCCGCTCAGGTGCAAGCCACCAATGAGGGTACCAGCATCCCCATGGCTGCTACCCTACCGGCCATTTCTACCCCGGTGTTGCCATTGGGTCTAAGTTCAATCCCAACACCTAGCTGTTAGAATAAGTGCCCTTCACTAGAGGGGGGGTGAATAGTGAGGCACGAGAATGTTTATAAATTTTCACGGAATAAAAATCGCAGGGATAAAGTAAAGAGCGGAATAAAAAGGAGTAAAGGGAGCACGCCAAGATTTATACTGGTTCACCACAACGTGTGGCTAGTCCAGTCTCCCGAGAGACTCTCTCGAGCTACACTACTTCCGTTAAGCTTACGAGTGCTTAACAAACCGTTACAACCTGAGAACTCGAGTCCCACGAGCCTCAATACACTTGCTCAGAGATACCGCATTCCAAGACTTCAACTCGAAGGAAAAAATACCTTTCCTTCGTAAAACCAAGGGAAACAAGCTTCCCTAAACGTGTTTACAACACTAAGAACACCCAAGAACAAGACTCTCTTTAAGAGTAGATACTGAGTAAACTATATACGCTAAAGAACAACTCAAACTTCACAAATTGGCTCTAGAAAGCTATGGAAAATAATGTTGTTTGGATGCAATGATAATATGAATAAAGTGAAGTGAATTTTATGTGTAAAGCAGACCTAAACACCCCTTTTTATAGTGCCAAAATAGGCTCCAACGAATCAAAACATTTAAAGGGTGATTGGCTTGATTTATGGGATTGATTAAAATGTGGATCTGCAGGATATTGGCTTCCCATCGATGTTTAGACTCACCCATCGCTGGTAAGCCAATTTTCCTTCAGTTTTGAAGCCAACGGTCACCTACCCATCGATGGGTAAATGCTTCCCATCGCTGGGTGGGAGGTTGACTTTCAAACAAGGAAAGAATCAGCTTTAAATGACTCACAACGGTCATGCCTAACCAGCCATGGGTATGCCCTCCCATCGCTGGGTTCCCATCGATGGGTAAAGGTTCCCATCGCTTGGTAAGGGCATTCTGCCTTGTGAAAATGTTGGACCAAGGCTTAAACAGCGATGGGTGGAACTTCCCATCGCTGTTTGGCATGGTTCTGGAAATCAGTTGGGCTGAAGGGTGTTTACCCATCGCTGGGTAATATCTCCCATCGCTGGGTGGAATGATTCTGGACTCCCGGGATCACTTACCCATGGATGGGTGATATCTACTGTAACACCCCGGCCCCCACCTTTGTCGTAAGTGTCCGCTAATAGGATTGTAGACTGGCCCTACAAACAAACACAAGTCTTTCCCGCACACTTTGTCCTCACTCGTGCACGCCCAAGGAAAACTTCCCAGGGGGTCACCCATCCTAAAAAATTACTCCAAGCCAAGCACGCTTAACTTTGGAGTTTTTTAAGTGATGAGCTCTCGAAAAGAAGATGCACCTTGTTGGTATGAGTAGTACTATCAATCCTTTTGAGCTCTTCCCATTCCGATCTTCATACGGGGTATTACATTCACCCCCACTTAGAAATGCAACGTCCTCGTTGCATCCTTTTTTTTGAACCCATAGATCTCCCCCGCTAGGTGAACTAAGCTCTTTTAGCCCGTCACGGTCGCAAGGTTGCACAAACCAACACGAGTCTTTCCCGCACACTTTGTCCTCACTCGTACACGCCCAAGGAAAACTTCCCAGGGGGTCACCCTGTTGGAACACACTTTGTACGATAAACTAAAGTCGTGTTCACTTCTGACAGGTTTTGATAATTGCCAAACCGTCGTGGATATAAAGAGTTTCGTTGAATAACTCAAGGCGTGAAGAAAGGCTTGAAACAAGACCTAAGAGACTCAAGGACAAGATCAAGAATTGAAGACTTAGTCGAGTCGGTCTTTTGTGATCAAAACCGACAATAAATTCAAGTCTCGGTTCTCAAAAAGTGAAAACAAGTTTTACAAATCATAAAATATTTTTTGTGCATCAAAACAAACATTTTTGATGATTTCCTTTATTGTTAAAATCCCTGGTCCTTGCTCAGAACCGAAACCACCTAAGTCAGCGTTCGGCTTTCGACGTTCGGCTTTCGGCGTTCGGTTTTTGGCGCCCGAACCAACTCCGTGGTTTTCAATATTTTAAACCCTGTTTTTACCTCTGAGCATTTTTAAAATGTTCCCAAATAATTATTTTATAAAAACCACTTTTGTATTTTGGTCAATCGATCTAACACGTGAAAAACGGTCTAAACCGTACGCACGTATTATACGACCTTGGAGACTTGGTTTTTACCAAACAAGTCTTGTTTTCACTATTTTATACCATATACAATATTTTCCAAACTTGGTTTTTACTTTTGGGAACACTTCGTTTTTGGAACTCGGTTTTTCAAAACGGGTTTCAGCTGGCTAGACTTTAGCTGGGTGATAATCGATTATCACCTTAGTGACAATCGACTATCAGCCCCTGCAGCTTTGAACTTCCAAAGTTCTGAAGCACACCATAATCGATTATCACTTATGGAATAATCGATTATCAGTCTTTGCAGCCAAAACTCAGAATCTTCTGAGAGGACCAATAATCGATTATCACTTGTTGACAATCGATTATCTGGGTTACCGTTGTCCTCCAACGGATAGAATTTTAAATTTTTAGACAGGGAATCTTTGGATAATCGATTAAACGATTAAATTTTCAATCGATTCTGTTAACCAAGGACGTACAGATAAGACTCGTAACTAAACGAAGTTATGTATGTCAAGTATGCAATACTACACACTATGAAGGAACTTTTCATCAAAGGATCAGTGAAGACCTTACTTAATCAAAAATTGCTAATCTCTCGAAGATTGAACAAGTTTGGTGAAATCAATGACTTGAGAATACGTATTCGAAAGATGGCGACATAACCATATGAATATGAAACGGTCATGATCAGTTAGATCATTACAAAACGTTGAACGTTGAACCTAAGAAGAATTTCGAGGACGAAATTCCTTTTAAGGGGGGAGAAATGTAACGCCCTAAAAGATACCCTAGAATTATTAATGAATAAATAATCAATTAATCACAATTGTTTTGATTAAAATAAATTATTGTTGGGCTTTGGGCCGATATGAAATTTGTTTTGACATCTAATATCAAAATCTGGATAAATCTCATAGAGATAGATCCAATTTATTGACTATTTGTGTGGTCTTGATTGGGAACCTGAGTACAGACCCAAATCAAGAATAAATGAAGAAATTAATTATGATGTAAACATTAAAATGATTTATTGAAATAAATGATGAGAATAATTAATATGAGTTAAATATGAGAACCTTTTTGAATAAAGGTCAACTGAATCAATTTTTACTCTATCAAAGTCAACCACCCAAAAATATGATGTCGGAAATAGTATTACAAATAATTATGAAAAGTATATCGTTGAATAGAATTCGACTGTCTGATCGCAACGGTGCGAACGGATTTCAATTTGGAGAAAGTTGGATCAAAAAGTGTACCCCGACTGGAACCAAAATTGGTCCCAATCAGGGACACTGTGGAGACGGCGCCTCCCAGCGCACTGATTCATTTCCTACGTAGAGCTACAGCTAAAGGACTTGTCTTCTTCTTCCTCACCACTCTATATAAGAAAACCCAACTCACTCAATTCTTCACCATTTCTCACAAAACTTCTTCCTATTTTGTTGCTCTAAGTAAGGAGAACGCAGTGGTGCCGTCAATTCGGTGAGAGGTTGCCGGAGTTGGGACTAATCGTCGCCGGAAGTTTCACCGGAAAATTTCCAAAACCTCCGTTAAGCTTCAAAGTAAGCCCGTAGATATATCTAATGACTAGAATGTTCATATAGATCGCTTCTACGTTCATAGATGGTCATTTGGTTGAGTTTTGTGTTTGACATACTTGAAGAACTAAGAATCATAAACCATGAAATTGTTGTTAAAATTATGAATTAATGATGCTAAAATGATCCATGAACCTTGGAGAACATTTTTATATACTTTAATTGAAGTTTGGTGAGTAAAAGTGACATTTCCGCAAGTTGGCTCGAGGTAGAAGACGATGGATAATCGATTATCAACTTGAAAATCGATTATTCATCGTTCTGCAGATTTTTGTAACAAAGCTGAGCAACAGTCGATTATCAGAATGTGATAATCGACTATCAGCCCTCTCTGAAGTTTGATAATCGATTATCAGAGTGTGATAATCGATTATCAGCCCATTCTGAACATCAGACAGTAGATTATCAGAAGTGACAGTAGGCTGTCACCCTACACTATTGAAGAAAATGAAGCTAATAGCTAATAATTGAATTTCCTATCATATATTAATCAATTGTTATTTAGAAAATATG
Source organism: Cuscuta australis (assembly GCA_003260385.1). Taxonomy (NCBI): domain Eukaryota; kingdom Viridiplantae; phylum Streptophyta; class Magnoliopsida; order Solanales; family Convolvulaceae; genus Cuscuta; species Cuscuta australis. Next base: position 76,842 of record NQVE01000172.1, on the reverse strand, counting down.
ATTTTTGAGTTATGGAATCCTATATTTTGATACCAAACCATTATGATTAATAAAATGATGATTTCTTGGAATAAAGATGGTATTTTAACAACTAAAAGGGATCTTATGTGATGCATGATGGTAAGCTAGGGTGTTAACACTCGATGCTAGGCCGCTGATTGTTATTAGTTATTATGATGATTGATTGATTGTTCATTTTTATGAATATTATGGATTAATGATGATGAATATTCTGGATGAAATGATTATTGAACTAAGAGTATGAATTGATGAATAATGTTGTTAAGGATATCTAGAAGAACTTTAAGATATACCTATTAGCTAATTAATGTTAAGACTATCTAGAAGACCTCTAGAAAAGATCTTAGAAATGAACTTATGAAAACATGAATAGTTGATGAATTAAATATAAATTCATAAACGGGATTCGTAGACCAAACTAGAGGATTACTCGTTGGGAATGCCCGATCCATTGTTGACCAATCGCTGTATTGTTGTTGCCTTAACTGACTACAGTTAAGTGTCCGAAATCATTTGCCTTAAACTAATGATAGTTTAAGTGTCTGATTGCCTTAACTGACTACAGTTAAGTGTCCGAAATCAATTGCCTTAAACTAATGATAGTTTAAGTGTCTGATTAATGATTGCCTTTTAAGAATCTGGTTATAGAAATTATGATCTGGCCTTAGACTAAGAATAGCTAAGAGCATTATTATGATTTGGCCTTAGACTAAGAATAGCTGAGAGCATTATTATGATTTGGCCTTAGACTACGAATAGCTAAGAGCATTGTTATAATCTGGCCTTAGATTAAGAATAATTTAAGAGCACTATTGAAATAGTATCTGAATTGAATAAAATGTATTGATATGAACTGAACAATACCAAAACTGTGAATGTCTGAAATGAACATTGTGTGCATGATATCAAATGATTTGATTATGAATTTAGATTCAGTTTATATGGAAGTTCGACGCATTAGATATGCTTACTCAGCTTTACCGCTGAGCGTGTAGTGTGTTTTATTTGCTACACGCAGGTAAGCAGAAAGTAGAATGTGATCCTGGCGGCAGATGGGGCGAGATTGTCGGGATGGATGTGACAAGTTTTGAAACAATTTATGATATGTCAAAATTAAATTCGCTTCTGCAATATTGTTGAATACTCTGTACTATATATGTTATGAAAAATATTATTGGGATTAATAAAGTGTGTTTGAAAAGTTTTAAATTTTTACGATTACCAAGTTAAATACTTTAGTCCGAATGAGGCTGCAGACCTGGACGGATTAGGGTGTTACAGTTTGGTATCGGAGCAAATGGTTTTAAAACCAATCTTCGGATCAAAATTTGAATTTAAAAAAAAATGTGTCAGTCACATCCAGGACTCTCGCATCCCTCTGCTCCAGGAAAGGTATGAGAATTTATTAGATAAATATTGACTTTGTTAAAATTCTCACTAGATAACAATTGTTAGTAGTGAAATTATATCGAGCATAGACTCAAGTAGATTTTTCGTACTCGGTGAAGAGACGAAAGAATAAAAAAAAAAAAAACTGTGATACGTTATCAACGTACTTATCATATCGCGATTGAAGAAGCTGATCTATCTCGCAAAGTCGCATAGAAGTGAGACGACTATGAAGAAACGCCTAATGTTGAATAACATTCGCAAAGCTGCTGTCAAAGATCCTCATGTGGACTGAAGATGATCGGATTGTTGATTTAAACACGAACGTCTAGAATCAATAAACTCTGTTGTCTAAAAGCATCCCATTCTGATGTCTAACTCATTACGACGCAAATATGCGATTATATTATACGAATCGAAATAGTTCATTCAGCAACAATTCCTTGCAAAACTTTGTTGAAATATCATACAAGGAAATTGACGTTATCCTTATTTCGTATCTATGACTTATTTGATCAGCTTAGAGAATCCATCGTGCTCTCTAAGATTGACTTACGGTCAAGGATACTACCACATCTCTGTTAAGACAGACAAACTGACGATCAAGAATCGCTACCCTTTACTATGTATTGACAATCTGTTCAGTCAAATTCAAAGGAACCTACTTGCTAGAAGCTATGGATAGCTCAATCTTGTTGAATGAAGTGACGCATTGTTATGACACGATTAGTGATTTAAACATCGATATAGTCTGAATAAATATCCGTTGTCAACTCGTCAAGAATCCTAACGAAGGAATTTCTATTATTGTAGCATGAGTCAAGAAACCGCTCACGATCAAAGTAACCAAGCGCCAATCGATGGGCACGAAAATGTTCATATTGAAGTATCTAGTTTCACACCTCCTATTCAAAGTGAACAACTCACTATATGTTCCCCAAAATGATCAAAATATTGGAGATCAACCAGATGCTATGCTACCTACCTTAATGGTAAACTTCTTACAACAAATGACTAATGCCCCTGTGTTTCAACCACCTCCACCACAACCTCGTTTGACCACTTTCAAAACCTTGAAAGATAATGGTGCTGAGGAGTTTCTGGGAGATCGAATTGCTGAACCCCAAATTGCTCTTGAATGGATCGAGCAGATCGCTCGTGTACTACAAAATTTGAACATACCTCTCGTTGATCATCCAAAATTTGCATCTCAATTGCTCCGCAAGGAAGCCTACGAATGGTGGAAACGTACTGACGAAAATCCAAACACACCCAAACCTTGGACTTGGGAATTCTTCGATTGGGCGTTCAAGAAGGAATATATACCAGCTCGATTCCGTGAAGAGAAACGTGCTGAATTTATCGAATTAAAGCAAGGAGATATGACACTCCCTGAATACCGACAAAGATTTGTCCATCTCGCTCAATTTGCACCCACGCTGGTGAGTACAGCGGCGGACCGCATTGAGGAGTTTCGCAAAAGACTTCGACCTGACCTCAGGCCGCACGTATCTACTATTCAAACTATGGATTTCATTGAGGCATACGATCTAATCTCCAAAGCCGAAAAAGATCTAAGTGATTACTATGAAAGTCTGAAGAATAAGAATGTCAATCCAAATGAACGACCAAATTTAAGTGGGAAGAGACCCTTGCAAGAAATTGATTGTGCCATTCACTCGAAAAAGAGAAAATCAATGACAATTCAATCGACGTCATCTATGAACAAAATGAGGGTATGGAAACATCCAAAGTGTAATGTTTGTAAAAGACACCATCCGGGAGATTGCTGGCTTGCACAAGGATTATGTCTAATTTGTGGTGAACCTGGACATTTCCGAAGAGAATGTCCCTCTAACCCTGAATCATATTCAGTTACTTCTGTCCAAAATCAACCTGTTCGCTCAGGAACAAGTCAACGCTCTAAAACACGAAGCAATTCAAAGAGTCCAACCCAAGGATGATACTCTGTGAAGATCCTAAAGTGCTACAATGGCTCGAGGATATATTGAATAATGTAGAAACCTTATGTAAACAAGAAATGATATTTCAATTTGAATCTCAAGAATATTCGTATTTTCTTGAACCTATGAGTGTTGAAACCATTGTATAATGAAATATTTCATTTGACCCATCTTGAGAAAATGTTTGATATTTACATGATGCATTCTGATGTTGAAAATAGATATTTTTCTAACTTGCACTGGCCATGCAGCTTAGAATAATACTTATGGTTAATTCATAATGTTCATGGACAATATTATTCCAACATAAATTCAACTGAAATTACATAAAGTAATATTACAAATGCAAGTCTAAGTCCAATGCCCCAGGATTTACAAATTCGTCATAACTAGCCCCAGGACCTGGAAAAGCATTAGCAAACGCTAGCTTGTCTAAAAGCTCATCAATAAAGAAAGAAGAGATGAAAAGTTTTCTCTGACTAGAAGCCATGAAGTTCTGTCTCACTGCGTCATCTAGAAATTTGATTAGGTTATTAAAATAACCGTCAATATTCAAGAGACCAATGGGTTTACTGTGCAACCCTTCAGATGCCCATGAGATCAAAGTGAACAAACCTTCCATAGTATCAATCCCTCCAGGAAGTACGATGAAGGCCTCCACTACATGATTCATCTCGAAATGCTTATAGTAATTGCTTGAAACTGTGTATTCTGCACCATATGTAGGTCCGTAGACCTGTCGTGCTGCTATGTACCCTGGTATGAAGCCTCTAACTATACCACCATTGGTATAGACTGTTGAAGCAACAGCTCCTTGAAGGCCAACGTTGCCTCCTCCATAGGTAAGTCTAATTTTTCGCCTTACCAATTCCCTTCCTAAATCCACCGCCGTAACCATGAACTTTGGATTTCTACCAAGAGAATGACTACCAAGTAGACCAACGAATTTTATGGTGTAAGGAAAAGTTCGAGATGTTCCTTCCATAATGTGAGAATGTGAAATGCTCTGGCCACAATCGTGATATATATATAGGCTCTGAAAACCTGATCTTTAAAAAAAAGTAGTTATCCTCCGTCAAAATTTGTACAGCAAAGATGGATTTGATTTACCTACAGATGAGGACGTGCTCGTTAATGCTATAGTCTGCTTATGATATGACATATTGAGACTCATGAACAGTTAGATTCGATGTCCTGAAATACGTTCAAATCCAAGATGAAAAGTCAAATGGCTACTGCCCTGAAGACAACGACCCCTTAAGTAATTGAAAGACTACGTTACGACGTATGAATTGAAACAAACTGCAATTGTGCTTATCAAAGACCATTCAAGAGTATTGAAGAAATTTTCAATCGATTCTGTTAACCAAGGACATACAGATAAGACTCGTAACTAAACGAAGTTATGTATGTCAAGTATGCAATACTACACACTATGAAGGAACTTTTCATCAAAGGATCAGTGAAGACCTTACTTAATCAAAAATTGCTAATCTCTCGAAGATTGAACAAGTTTGGTGAAATCAATGACTTGAGAATACGTATTCGAAAGATGGCGACATAACCATATGAATATGAAACGGTCATGATCAGTTAGATCATTACAAAACGTTGAACGTTGAACCTAAGAAGAATTTCGAGGACGAAATTCCTTTTAAGGGGGAGAAATGTAACGCCCTAAAAGATACCCTAGAATTATTAATGAATAAATAATCAATTAATCACAATTGTTTTGATTAAAATAAATTATTGTTGGGCTTTGGGCCGATGTGAAATTTGTTTTGACATCTAATATCAAAATCTGGATAAATCTCATAGAGATAGATCCAATTTATTGACTATTTGTGTGGTCTTGATTGGGAACCTGAGTACAGACCCAAATCAAGAATAAATGAAGAAATTAATTATGATGTAAACATTAAAATGATTTATTGAAATAAATGATGAGAATAATTAATATGAGTTAAATATGAGAACCTTTTTGAATAAAGGTCAACTGAATCAATTTTTACTCTATCAAAGTCAACCACCCAAAAATATGATGTCGGAAATAGTATTACAAATAATTATGAAAAGTATATCGTTGAATAGAATTCGACTGTCTGATCGCAACGGTGCGAACGGATTTCAATTTGGAGAAAGTTGGATCAAAAAGTGTACCCCGACTGGAACCAAAATTGGTCCCAATCAGGGACACTGTGGAGACGGAGCCTCCCAGCGCACTGATTCATTTCCTACGTAGAGCTACAGCTACAGGACTTGTCTTCTTCTTCCTCACCACTCTATATAAGAAAACCCAACTCATTCAATTCTTCACCATTTCTCACAAAACTTCTTCCTATTTTGTTGCTCTAAGTAAGGAGAACGCAGTGGTGCCGTCAATTCGGTGAGAGGTTGCCGGAGTTGGGACTAATCATCGCCGGAAGTTTCACCGGAAAATTTCCAAAACCTCCGTTAAGCTTCAAAGTAAGCCCGTAGATATATCTAATGACTAGAATGTTCATATAGATCGATTCTACGTTCATAGATGGTCATTTGGTTGAGTTTTGTGTTTGACATACTTGAAGAACTAAGAATCATAAACCATGAAATTGATGTTAAAATTATGAATTAATGATGCTAAAATGATCCATGAACCTTGGAGAACATTTTTATATACTTTAATTGAAGTTTGGTGAGTAAAAGTGACATTTCCGCAAGTTGGCTCGAGGTAGAAGACGATGGATAATCGATTATCAACTTGAAAATCGATTATTCATCGTTCTGCAGATTTTTGTAACAAAGCTGAGCAACAGTCGATTATCAGAATGTGATAATCGACTATCAGCCCTCTCTGAAGTTTGATAATCGATTATCAGAGTGTGATAATCGATTATCAGCCCATTCTGAACATCAGACAGTAGATAATCAGAAGTGACAGTAGGCTGTCACCCTACACTATTGAAGAAAATGAAGCTAATAGCTAATAATTGAATTTCCTATCATATATTAATCAATTGTTATTTAGAAAATATGATTTTTGAGTTATGGAATCCTATATTTTGATACCAAACCATTATGATTAATAAAAGGATGATTTCTTGGAATAAAGATGGTATTTTAACAACTAAAAGGGATCTTATGTGATGCATGACGGTAAGCTAGGGTGTTAACACTCGATGCTAGGCCGCTGATTATTATTAGTTATTATGATGATTGATTGATTGTTCATTTTTATGAATATTATGGATTAATGATGATGAATATTCTGGATGAAATGATTATTGAACTAAGAGTATGAATTGATGAATAATGTTGTTAAGGATATCTAGAAGAACTTTAAGATATACCTATTAGCTAATTAATGTTAAGACTATCTAGAAGACCTCTAGAAAAGATCTTAGAAATGAACTTATGAAAACATGAATAGTTGATGAATTAAATATAAATTCATAAACGGGATTCGTAGACCAAACTAGAGGATTACTCGTTGGGAATGCCCGATCCATTGTTGACCAATCGCTGTATTGTTGTTGCCTTAACTGACTACAGTTAAGTGTCCGAAATCATTTGCCTTAAACTAATGATAGTTTAAGTGTCTGATTGCCTTAACTGACTACAGTTAAGTGTCCGAAATCAATTGCCTTAAACTAATGATAGTTTAAGTGTCTGATTAATGATTGCCTTTTAAGAATCTGGTTATAGAAATTATGATCTGGCCTTAGACTAAGAATAACTAAGAGCATTATTATGATTTGGCCTTAGACTAAGAATAGCTGAGAGCATTATTATGATTTGGCCTTAGACTACGAATAGCTAAGAGCATTGTTATAATCTGGCCTTAGATTAAGAATAATTTAAGAGCACTATTGAAATAGTATCTGAATTGAATAAAATGTATTGATATGAACTGAACAATACCAAAACTGTGAATGTCTGAAATGAACATTGTGTGCATGATATCAAATGATTTGATTATGAATTTAGATTCAGTTTATATGGAAGTTCGACGCATTAGATATGCTTACTCAGCTTTACCGCTGAGCGTGTAGTGTGTTTTATTTGCTACACGCAGGTAAGCAGAAAGTAGAATGTGATCCTGGCGGCAGATGGGGCGAGATTGTCGGGATGGATGTGACAAGTTTTGAAACAATTTATGATATGTCAAAATTAAATTCGCTTCTGCAATATTGTTGAATACTCTGTACTATATATGTTATGAAAAATATTATTGGGATTAATAAAGTGTGTTTGAAAAGTTTTAAATTTTTACGATTACCAAGTTAAATACTTTAGTCCGAATGGGGCTGCAGACCTGGACGGATTAGGGTGTTACAGTTTGGTATCGGAGCAAATGGTTTTAAAACCAATCTTCGGATCAAAATTTGAATTTAAAAAAAAATGTGTCAGTCACATCCAGGACTCTCGCATCCCTCTGCTCCAGGAAAGGTATGAGAATTTATTAGATAAATATTGACTTTGTTAAAATTCTCACTAGATTAAAATTCTCCAAGAAGGTTGTTTTTGGGGGAATGGCTTGGAAATATATGGAGATGATGAAGGAGTTCTTTTGGGTGTTTTTAATGGAAGAAAAGAGTAAGATTAAGAGGAGAAATGGGGAGATCCAAGTTGGTGTTTAAGAGATATTACACACTCTTATCCTCACTTGGGGTTTGAATCTAGAATTTAGTTAAGATATGACACACTTAATCAAATATCTAGAACCTAAAACTCACACTTAAGATAATCACTCTTAAGATATAGAATTAGGAATTTGGCTAAAATAGCATCACACTATTTTATAAATACTCAAAGAGTAAAAGGAGTTTTAATATTCAAAGATGTGTTACAATGGCCATTAGGCAGGGGAAGGGGGAGATTATTCAAAATACATTGAATCTAAACTTAGGAAAGCTTCCTTGCAACAATCTCTTCCCAGGCATGGGGTATTGGCCATTCATTCATGTCTCCTTAGTGGAATAAAATCAGGGATTGGGCTGGGGTTGTGGGGATTTGTGTTTTGGTTCTTAATGGTTGTTTCCTGGCTTTTTGTGGCTATTATTTAGGTAAAAATGGGGGTTGTTTTTGGCTAATAAAAGGGGGCAGGGATGGAGGATATAATGTGTGGTTTTGGACTTATAGGTTGGGGTTATTTGTAAGGGAAAATGGGCTAGTGGTGGGTCAGGGTTTTGGCTCTTTGTGGGTGTTTATGTTGGGATTTTGAAATGTATTTTGGCCAGGGGGTGAATGGAATAGAGGGAGGGTTTTATTTGATAATAAAAGGCTTAAAAGAAGGGAAATAACAATAAACAAAAGGTTTTGGTTTACACACTCTTATTTTTGGCCATGGGCTAAAAATAAGTGTAGGAAAACTTTATTTTGAAAAGGAAATATTTTTGGATGTTTGGGAAAGGTGGGAGTGTGGGTTCGGCCTAGGGTGGGTGTAGGACAATCATGGTGTTGGGTTGGGTTCCAAGACAGGAAAATGGAGTAGTTTCAACGCAATTAATGTCACCACACTTGGGCTTTACTCCCCTGATCTGTCTTTCCCTTTGTGGGCTACGGAAAGTCTTCGGGCACGTTCCCGGATATATAACAGAGACGATCATATCGTCAACTTCTCGAACACCAGGATAAACACCAAGTTCAAGTCAAAGTGGATATACCAGGTATTGCACCATTTATTTTGAAATGGAAAATGGGATATTCAAATTAATTCAAATAACAAGAATCATTCCACAGGATTAATGGCTCGCAATAGTTGCTTATTTACACCAAGAATATTTTCATTTTCTGCAATTAAATGAAATATCAGTTTCTTTTCATTTAAAATTTTAAATTTCAAAAAATGATAGTCTTTATTGCTTCTCAAACACCTATCACAACCCTATAAAATCATACGTCCACAACTTACTTTTTGCTTGCATACATACTACTAAACCTTCATACAATGATAATAATGAATACGTTTTCCTTAAAGTTCATGTCTCATTTTGTTTGCATTTGTCTTATTTAAATATGTCGTTAAACTGCTTGGAGAATCAATATGCAGAACACCGTTAACCAAAAAACATTTGCAGGAACTAATGCAACACTCTGAAGCTAATATCCATATGGCTACTTACAGGTATTTCATCCCTTAACTTCTATGATGCACCTCAATTAACTTTTACAAGAAATGTTTTTGGACCAATGTGGATCCGCTTATCATTTATAACTTGTTATATATGTCGTGTTGCATTCAATGTTTTGGTAATTATATACATTCTGTACATCCTTTGGTACACTATAAACAGTATTCTCCATTCTGCACTTCATAACAATCAAACTACTACAGACAAAACTAATGACAGGTATTTCATCCCTTAATTTCCATCATTCAAGTTCTAGAGGTCTTAAACCCCATACGGAGTAAGCAAATATGGCAGAAAAAACAGACTATGAATTTAACATAAGCCAAACCCCTACGATTTTTCGATACTTTTGCTAACAAAGAAGCTTTTGAGTTATTGAAAACCATTTATTTCAGTACTCTGAAACTCAAGTATGAAAATAGAATTGAAAATGTATTGAAAGAGATGGAGAACAGATTGGCAATTTAACAGATTAGAATGCTATTCTATCGTGTTTCATTTGTAACTAAACCTGGAATAACTATTATGGTTAAGCCTTAGATGAATTTCGAGGGCAAAATTCATTTAAGGGGGAAAGAAATGTAACGCCCCAAAACATGGTCTAAAAGGTATTCTACAATAAAAATATTTTAGAAACAATATTTTGACCCAACAAAGCAGAGTTTCTATGTTTGACCAAAAAAATAAGGAATTTTTGGAGTCAATGATATTTGTTAAGATTGACTTTTATGGATAGGTCTCGAAGAGATGAATCCAACAGTATATTTTATGAATAAATCAAATGTACATATTTTCAGTTATGACATTTTAAATATGCAATTTGCATAAAAATGAGAAGTGGTCAAAGATGTGAACCTTTGTAAAATGATTTATTAAAATAAATATTTAAATTTAATAATATTGATTGAATTTGAGAGTAATTTTAATTCTATATCAATTAATTCAATTTTGACTTTGTCAAAGTCAACACCCAAAAATATGATGTCGGAAAACTCCAATACCACGATTGCAATAACGGTCGATTGTTGTCTGAAAACGGTCGACCGTTCTAAACACAGTCAGCTACGAAAAATGCTATTTTTGAGTTTTAATATCCTATTTTTGATACCAATCAATTATGATTAATATAAAGATGATTTATTGAAATAAAAATGATGTTTTGGCAACTAAGAGGACTTTACGTGATGCATGACAGTAAGCTAGGATGTTAACATTCGAAGCTAGGCCGCTATTTGTTATTGGATGTTATGTTGATTGATGATTATAATGAATGATTATTATGATGATTATGACTTGATGAACCCACTAATTAAAATGGTTATTGATGATTAAACTATGATTTAAAATGAATATATTGATGATTATGAAATGAGTTGTATTGTAAGGATATCTAGAAGAACTCTAAGATATACCTAGGTTGACGTTGGTTTCTAAGACTATCTACAAGACCTTTAAGATGGCTTAGAAATAGGTCTTGCAGGTATAATTATGAATATTTGGTGGTCTGGGTTAAAACGTACGTACGGGATCTACAAACCAAATTTGAGGATCACTCGTTTGGGAATACCGACACTAAGCATTTCGTTGTTCGGTTTTTGGATGACCTAAAGCGAAGGTAAGTTTATGATTTTTGAAAAACCTCTTTTGAAAATTTATATCTTAAACTAGGCATAGCTTAAGAGTTAGTTAGGAGTATCTTAAACTCGAATATAGATTAAAGAATCTTTAAGTAAAATTCGTTTAAGGGTTGGTAAAGATATTGGCCTTAGACTAAGCATAGTCTAAGGATAATGTTGAATGCTGATGTTGAATGTTGAATATGAATAATGAATGATGAATACTGAATATTGATTATTAAATATTTGAACTGAATATTATGTGCATGATATCAAATGATTTGATTATGATTTGAGATTTCATTCAAATGCTATTCACCCCCCCCTTTAGCGTTGGGACCTAATTTTAACAAGAATGCCCCTACCCATCGATGGGGTCTTGTACACATCGCTGGTTAGGCATGACCGTTGGAAGATATTTAAACCTGATTCTTTCCTTTTTTGAAAGTCAACCTTTCACCTAGCGATGGGATGTGCTTATCCATCAATGGGTAGGTGACCGTTGTCTTTAAAATTGAAGGAAAAATGGCTTACCAGCGATGGGTAGATCTACACCTCGCTGGGTAGGCTGATTTCCTGCAGATCCACATTTTGATATCAATCCCACAAATCATACTAATCACCCCTTAAATGTTTTGATCCACGGTCTCGTCAGGGCGTTCTACTCCAACCTCCGTTGCGAAGGTGACACAATCTACAGTAGCATCAATCTCTAAAACATAGAGATTTATTTGGCTCCCTTCGCTCGCATCTCGGGGCTGACTACCTGAGGAGACGACATAGCGACGTACGGAGGAGAGGATTGGATCGTCAACAACGAGGTGGTCGTCATTCACGAGCTCGGGATCACCAACCTCGTCCGCCATTGTGGAGCTCCAACGATCCACACGGCCCCACCGGAGAAGCGCCTTCTTCTCTACATCCTCACCCGGATTCTCTTCCCCTGGGACAGCAGCCACACCTTGCTCTCCAACGAGAACTTGAAGGCGGTTCACGCGATCATCCACGACACTGACATCAATTGGGCAAAGTTCGTCATGATCCACATGGAGGATTGCGCTTCCATCAACACCGAGCGGAGTTTGCTCTACGCCTTCCTCAACATGGATCTCATCGTGGCCTCCGACATCCACATTGCCAGACCGGTCACCAAGATGACGAAGATTTGGATCATCCACGATGGCACCTTCCGGAAGAAGTTCAAGGACCGAGAGGATGCAAAACCGAGTCGTGCCTCAGCCCCCGCCAAAGCCTCATTGCAATCCATACCCGATACCTTGAATCGGCTAACTCTTACGGTGGACGACATGGGGCGGTCAATCGAGCGGATAGACCGGACGGTGCAGCGTCAACATCACGACATGCGGGCGTACTTCCGTAGTCTCAACTACGTCCCGGCGCCTTTCGACAACACCTTAGCCAAAACTACAAAGGTGGGGAAGAGGACGACGATTCCTATGCTCCGTCCTCCTCTCCTAACGAGGAACATTTCGAAGATGCGGTTGACGGGGATCCCATGGACATTACGGATGACGAGGATGACAACGATGAAGAGGACGCCGAATCCTAGACCTCTTCTTTATTTTCTCTTTTTTAAATATGATTGTATTTTTATTTTTATCCGTTGTATTCCGCATTTCCCTTTTAATGAATAAAAGTTTACTTTTTAGATCTTTTTGTTAATGTCAAAAGGGGGAAGATACATGGGCTATGCATAGATTGAGGGGAAACTTTTTCTAAGGCACAAATTATTTAAAATATAAAAATTCACTCTTGTTCAAAACAAAAACCTTGTTGCATTGATTAAGGAGGAACATTTTTCAAAAGTCTAAATATTTTCAAAGTCTCAAAACGATCCTCCGATGCATAACCCCGTCTTGTTTGCCATTATCAAAAAGAGGGAAATTATTGAAACACGGGTTTATCACTTCATCGTACTAGAGCCGTGTTCGTTTTTATGACAGGTTTTGATAATGCCAACCCGCTGTGAACGAGACAAGTTGTTGAATATACAAGGCGAGAAATAAAGATGAGAAGAAAGCAAGAGAACAAGAGCTAAAACAGACCAAGAAGGAAGACCGTAGGTTTTAGTATCGTTGAGTTGAGCCTATTGTGATCAAGACCGACCCAAACTTTATACTTTGGCTCTTTAGGATAAACCATCTTTTTATTGCATTTTCATATCATCAAAATGTTTCAAAATTATTTTCAAACATGTTTGAATATGCCAAAAACACTTGGGGTTCGTCGAAACCGAATCGGTCGGCTATTGACAGTCGGTCAAGTTTCGGCTATCGGCATTGGTTTTCAGCATTCAAACCAACCAAGTCGTTTTCAAGTCTTTTTGAGTAGGAATTGTATTTGAATGCATTTAAATGGTTTTCCAATCAAAACATCATGAAAACTACCTTTCGATTTTCGTCTTTTGGTAAAAACCACCCGTGTATGGTTTTGATTTGGTCAACCGTGGTTTTTACGTTAACGACGTGGTTTTCGACTTACAGATCTTGTTTTGACATCACAATACATGAACCTAGTATCAACCCCGTGCTTCGCACGGGCTCACATATATTCTAAATTTTGACGTCTAAAAATAAAATATCATTTATTTTAAATTCTTTATTAATGATATATGTTGTGTTTGATAAATAATTTCTAACTATTTTAAAGTTTTATACAAATGTAATGGTCATCAAATAAAAAATAATGAAAATCATTTTAATTAATAAAAATTAAAATAAAAATGTTAAATAAATCAATTAAGTAATGTCACATCATTAGAGAATGCATATCTGTCATGTGACACATGTAATCCTACAATTAAACTTTGATTTTGTTTAGTTTGCTAAAAAATAAGTAATAACATAAATAATGTAATAAGACAAAAGATTAAAATATGTTATGTATGCATGTGTGATAAAATTTGTATATAATAGTTTATTTTGAGATGATGGATAATTTTAAAAATTATAAGAAACATTGTTTTTTAATTAATAATTAAATTTTATATAATTTCTTTAATATTATAAAATAGTCGCGCATATTTAAAAAAATATATTAAAACAACAAAAATATTTCTAAAATAGTTAGAAAGTGAAACTTTTATATAAACGAACAAACATAAGGGTTTTTTATTGGTCGGGTTTCAATATAGGTCGGGTTTCAGCATCGGTCGGTTAGGCCATGGTTTAGGCAAAAACCATAGGTTTTTGGACTAACCATCAACCCAGTGATGGGAGATATTACCCATCGATGGGTAAGTGGTCCTTTAGCTCAGCTGGATTCCAGAACCATGCCACACAGCGGTGGGGAGTTCCACCCATCGCTGTACAAGCCTCGGTTCAACATTAACACAAGGCAGAATGCCCCTACCCAGCGATGAGGTCTTGTACACATCGCTGGTCACCCGGCGATATGAGGGTATACCATCGCTGGTTAGGCATGACCGTTGTAAGGCATTTAAGCCTGTTTCTTTCCTTGTTTGAAAGTCAACCTCCCACCCAGCTATGGGAAGTGCTTACCCATCGATGCGTAGTGACCGTTGTCTTTAAAATAGAAGGAAAAATGGCTTACCGACGATGAGTAGATCTACACATCGCCGGGTAGGCTGATTTCCTGCACATCCACATTTTGATATCAATCACACAAATCATGCTAATCACTCCTTAAATATTTCGATCCGTTTGAGCCTATTTTGGCACTATAAAAAAGGGTGTTTGGGTGTGCATTACACATCAATTCACTTCACATTACACACATTATCATTGCATTCATATAACATCTTTCTTCCATAGCTTTCTAGAACCAAAATTGAGTGAAGTTTGAGTTGTTCTTGAGCGTATATATTTTACTCAACATCTACTCTTAAAGAAAGTCTTGTTCTTGAGTGTATTAGTGTTCTAAGACATGATGAGAGAAAGTATTTCTCTCGTTTGATTTGAAGGAAGGGTTGTTTCCTTCGAAGGATTTGTTGAAGTTCGTGTAACTCGAATTCTCAAGTTGTAAGGACTTGTTAAGCACCGTTAATCTTAACGAGGATTAGTGTGACTCGAGAGAGTCTCTCGGAAGGCTAGACATAGCCATACGTTGTGGTGAACTAGGGTAAAATCGGTGTGCCTCTTACTCTTCTCTTTACTTTTCCTTTAAATTATTTATTCCTGCGATTTCTGCGATCGAACGCTATTCACCCCCCTCTAGCGTTGGTCACTTATTCTAACAAACAAGTCTTGATTGAATAACTTTTCCGATAAAATGTTTGAACACATTTATTTTAATTCATTTGTTGGCTATTGTTGTTAGAACCTTAATGAAAACTGATGTTAAGTCGAGCTAGAATTGAGCCTTAATAAGATCATGCATAAAACTTGCCCAGTAACACTACTTTAAGAGAAAGAGAAAAATATAAGAAAAAGTTTATTTTATCTACTTTGCACGAGGACGTGCAAGAAGCTAAGTGTAGAGGTAATTGATGAGTCCAAAATAATCTTTACATATTCTCTATTAAATCAATATTTTTGTGCATTAAATAGTGCATTTTACACGAAAATGATCATATTTGCATCCTACGCATTATTCAAAAAAAATATTCATAATACTCAATTTTAAGTATGTTTTTGCTTATGGAGCCAATTTATCCTTGAAAAAGTTTATTCTACCCCGGAGTATATATTTTGGAGCTTTAAGTGGTTGAAATCAAAGGATATTGATTGGGCTACCAAATTTTTGAAGATGGAAAAGAAAAAATTGGATGGGCCCAATTTGGATTCAATGTGCAACTTTCATCTTGGCCCTTCTTTCCCCCAAGTTGTAGACAAGCTATTTTTGTCGTCTCTCTCTCGGCCTTGAATCACTAAGATGGAACGGGAAAAACCAGCATAAAGAGGACTCCTTCCCCTACTGTGGGTTGGTCTCTGCAACGCAGTACTTGGAGCCGCAGAAATCGCAGCACACCTTGATACTTTAGCAGCAGCAAGAGTTTTAATCCGAGGAGTTCTTGAACATCGCACCAATAAAACGAGGAGGAGACCAGCGAGAGACATACCACCACCAATCAGACTGAGGTCGAGCGACGTTAACCATGGGGGGTTTTCGCTTCTTGAAACCGAATCCCCCTCCCATCTCACTTTTTGGATCTGTTATTTATTGATTATAGATTTCATATTTTTAGTTGTCTTCTGTTCCCTGTTGTTTTGGTTTTAAGACTTGTTTTTTTCAATTGAGTGTATGCTTATTTCAATTTTAAGGGTTTGATTATGCGTCATAGCCATGACTGAGAAATTTCTTCTCGCCATTTTTTGTTCTTTGGTTTAGTTCTCAAACATTGATAAATGATAAAAAGAAGTTAATTTTTTTTGGGTGAGAAAGGTTACTGTCCAAATTCAAGGGGTGCCATGATGATGTTACCTTATGAAGGAGGATTGCCTCAATCTTGAATCTGGTCTAACTAGTAGTTAGAATACTGGGTTATGATTTTGAATCAAAGTCTTCAAATTAGAATGGGTATATATTGGTGTCTGTTCACCTGTTTTCCAGGTTGAGAATTCGTCTTAAGTGTGTGTTTTTGAAACCAGATTGTGTGCAGCTTTGTTGAACCATTTTCTCATAAAAAAAGTTTGTCTATGAACTTCTAGTTTATGAAATTGGTTTAATAATTTGTAAATAATTCAAGCTCTTGCTACTCTTAAATCAATTCATGGTGTTTGAGAAATATTTTCAAGTGATTTTGTTTAAATCCAATTTAAAACGATATTTTTTTAAAGTCCAAAGTACTTTAAATAGAAAAATTTTCTAGAAACCAAGTGTCACTTGATTAGTACTAGGCTACCTCGTTAAGTAGTTTTTTCTAATTAAGGTTTTTAAATTGATTTTGTTAAATAACATTTGTGTTATTTCAAAATTGTAATGGTGATGTTTTCCAAAGAGATTAATGTGTTATTCTTAGTATTAGTCTAAGGTTTGATTTTTGGGTTGCAAAGGGCATGAGGGTTTAGAGTTAGGGTTTGTCTTAACATAACTTTTAATAATGGGAAAGTAGGGAAGAATCATTGGTGGATCTCTTCTTCAGCCTAACCCTTGTAACTTATAGATGGTTGATGAGTATGCAAGTTTTTATCAATTATTTGATCCTGGATATTTATTTTCTAAATTTTAAAAAAGAGTAAATTCCATAAAAAGCCCTCAGTTATAGGTCATTTTACATATTTAGTCCCTACAGGTCAAATATTACTAATCTAGTCCCTAATTATTATATTAATTTTCACGAATGGTCCTTTGTAAATATTTCCGTTAAGAACGTGGATAAAATTGTAAATTCACACTCTTTTCTCTCCTCAATTAAGCTTCCTCCCTCCCCTCGCAGTCCTTTCTCAAACCCGTCGCTGAGTTTGAAGCTTTGAACCCAAAACTGAAATCATCACTCTTCTCTCAATTGTTTGTCTAACTCGTGGAACCCAAATTCGAAACCAGTAACCTTCATGGATTAGTTTTAATATTTTTTTTCTTTGCAATTTCTTGAGACTAACCGATAAAACTCACCTATAAAGCTTATTGGTTTTGATTTTAGGTTCCACTAGGAAGACTAATAATTGAAAGAGGAGTGATCATTTCAGTTTTGGGTTTAGAGCTTCAAACTCAACAATGAGTATGAGAAAGTGTACGAGAGGAGGGAGGAAGCTTTATTGAGGAGAGAGAGAAGTATGAATATACAATTTTAGCCATGTTATTAACAAACACGTTAACAAAGGACCATTCGTGAAAAATGCTATAATAATTGTGGATTAAATTAGTAATATTTGATATGTAGGGACTAAATATGTAAAACGATATATTACTAGAGACCTTTTATGAAATTTACTCTTTAAAATCTGTTTAGATAAGAGAGAGGTTTTCAAGTCACATGTTAACTTTTTAAAAGGATAACAAAGTAAAAAATATAACAGTAATGTACATTGAAAACGTTAGAACTTTCCTGAAATGAAGGTATTATTTTTGTTAATGAAAAATGACAAAATATCGTACTCTCTCTATCCCAGATTAATCATCTTGTTTTCTTGTTCAAGATGTCCCAACAAATTTCGTGTTTTGATTGTTTTCTTTTTTAAACAATTTTTTTATGGCCCACCATTTTCTCTCTTCGTATTACTTTCAACCACCCAATTTCACTTTTTTTTAATATTTTTGTAACCTAATCAAAAAAATTAATTTGAGACACGAGCATTACAAAATAATGTTTTAAAAGAATTAATTTTTGTGTACCTAAATGCACAATATAAAATAACAAGAGAACTTTAGAAATTGTATATAATTAAAAGAATTAATTTTTGTGGACCTAAATGCACAAAAGGAACAAAAAAATTGCCTATCAAAAGTAGGGTGGGGTTCCCATGACATTGGGTTCCAATGTCATGGGATGACCCGGGGGCGCTCCGGTGTCACGTTCGTAAAATAGACGGTTCCTACCCCTCCTAACTCCCCGGTAAACCCCCCCACCCCACCCCGACCCGAACACACCCCCTACCCCCGTCAATTGCACCCCACAAGTTGATTTTGACTTTGGAGTCAAATTTTGACTCCAAAGTCAAAATCAACTTGTGGGGTGCAATTGACGGGGGTATGGGGTGTGTTCGGGTTGAGGTGGGGTGGGGGGTTTACCGGGGGGTTAGAGGGGGTAAGAAGCGTCAATTTTACGAACGGGGCACCGGAGCGCCCCCGGGTCATCCCATGACATTGGAACCCAATGTCATGGGAACCTTGGTGATCAAAAGTATTGTTTCTATTTAAAAATATTTGAGTGGTATTTTAAATATTTTATAGAGTTCAATGATACGGAGTATTATTGAAAGAGAAAAATAGAGAATGGAATTTTTGACAAAACATAATACTTGAATGACACTTTTGAACATTTTAGAGACTTCAATAACATTATTGGAAGAAAAATAAAAAGGAGTGAGATTTTTTACAAAAAATGAACAATATAGTGGCATTTTTGTTTACACACAGTACTATTCTTTGTCTGTAATATCTCTAAAGACATTGAAGTCAAAAATAGTCTAACTTAGGGTTCCTCAAGATTTTTTTCTATGTTAATACTTAACAGAAGTACTTCTATCGTTTCTATACAAACCATACTGATAACATTAAAGCCGCAATGTTAGCTTGATGGTCAATTCCCTGTACATTGATATTAAGGATGTGGTTGTTAATTTATATAAAGAAATTAATTATCATCTGAATACAATGTTTTTTAAGAGAATCAAAGTTATGCGTTAACTCTTTAAAAAAAACCCCGAATCTGATAGACAGTAAATTGGGAACTAAATTCTTAATATATCCACTCCAAATTTTCTGATTTATGATACTAACAATAGCATGAAAACTCCACGCATATGGATACATAATCTTTTAAACACAACGTGAGCAAGATTTGGCTCTTAAAAAACAATCTTGCTTGGAAAGAGCGTTTGAAGACTTGGCAGGGGCAGCATAAGGCGGAAGTCAAGCAATTACGTCTATAGGTTCGATTGAGCCACTCGCACCTGAACCCTATGCCATGAGTTGTTCAGTACTCCCCTTAGGTTCCATATATCTTCAACATTTTCAGGTTGGACACTTGCAGATGAATCCACCTGTCATCCATCAATAATAAGATGCAGAATAAAAAAAAGAGCATGAAAAATGGAATGAAAAAAATGAAAAGGCACGAAAACATCTTGTCTATTAGTAGAATGTGACTGTTTATTCATGCTCATTGAATCACCGGCAACCCAGGATTACGGTGAGCTGAGCTACAAAGGGAAGCAATAGTGAGTCCTTATGTATGTTCTAATATATACGGGAGTACAACAAGAACCAATGGTGTGGATTATAATAACCTGATATGGTGGTCATCCACACTGCTCCCTAGATTGGAGTGGATTATAAGGTTGTTCATACAGTTCCCTACCACAATCTTTTGCATGACCTAGTTTCTAGTAGGGATCACTTGGGTTAGTTGCTTTGATTAGAACCACCTCCCTTATATGTGGTTCTCTCAGTGGTACAAGGTTCAAGGACTAGTGTAGTCATGATTATGGTCGTTGTAAGTCTACAAAAGGAACTTTCACATTGCTTTAAAACAGTGTGATTGGAAAAAGCAGCAAATGCAAAGCATCCAACTAAAAACAAAATACTTGAGTGATATATTCAATATGTTCAATTCTGATGCACACAATCAGAAACGTACCGCTTTAGCTACTATTGTAGCATTGTGTGAAAGGTTAACCTCTGCCTCGAATAGAACCCATGCCCATTTGTCACTACTTGAATCACCAGAAACATATGGAACACACTCTTTTTGGTATCTAGTGGCTTCAATCCATGTTTCACCATTATTAATAGATATGTCTACTCTTTCAATGCCCCGACCACCACCTGATAGTGCATACCCCTTGACAATTATCTGAAAATAGAAAAAAATTACTTCAATTAGTATGTTTGAGTTATGTAAGAAAACATGAAGTCATTAATGGAATGCAACAACTTCTTTGACACAAAAAAAATTAATTTACACTTTAAAAGTCAAAGTTTAGTGTCTTTGTAGTAAAAAAAATATCAAATAAGGTTTAGAGTGAAGGTTTCAAGAAAATGAAATATATATTTTCACTTTGAAAGGCAAATATGGTGTCTTAAAACCATTATTGGATAATTCCTAGTGCGAAGATCTCTAAATAAAGTTCCATTTACACTTTAAAGGCCAAATTTACTATTTATAAAGTAAAACCAAAACTGAATCCAGTATAACCTTAAAGCATTAGTGCATTTAAGTTTAAATAACGAAATGTACTTCCAATTGTGTATTAATCTCATCTTGTAGGTCATGGACCGAGTACAAGAAGCATGTCTGATACTAACATATTAGGTTTGGTGTATTATTCTCATTGTCTTATTCACACATGATGTACATTATACCTTAAGCCACCTGTGAGACAATTTCTCATCTCGAGTGGCGGCTACATATGTTGGCGCCCTTGGAGGTTATAATTCTAGTGGGGCATGGAAATTGGTACCCCCTTTCCTCTTAGAAAGTATATTGTTGGTTGTCGACAGCCATATAAGTAAAGAACGAGTATGAGTATTGATTGTGGCTAAGATTGCATATGTTCCACTGATTTTGTCCATGGGAATTGTGATGCATTCGCCATTGTTCCGAATGGATAGTGATAAAGCGCTCATCCATGGCGATCTAAAAGAGGAGAGTTATATGCAACAAAGACAAGGGTGTGTTGCCCAGAATTCATAGGCTATGCAGTCATGATATATTGAAAAACAGCGCTTATCACCTCGCTAAACTACAGTTGTTAGAATGTGTGGCGTGACTACTTGATAAGATGTCCATATTTCCTTAACATAGATGGTCTTGCAACATGCACTATCGTCTATCATGTAATTGTTCATTTCCAATTGACCTCTTTATTTATTTCAATTTGATGTTTTGGGTCCTAGTTGCATCACTGCTCTCTTAGTTTTCAATTTTTGTTACCTTAATTGATGACTTGATTTTTTTAAGGAAAGAAATATTTGGGAAATATACTATGTTACAAATTTTACAAAGTCACAATGCAAACAAATATATTTCCTACCCCATTAATTCCTTTACCCTTTGTTTGGGTATTTTTTTAGAGAGAGAAAATAAGGGTGGAGAAATTGGAAGAAGAAGAAAAAAGTATTTTCCCTCTTCTTGTTTGGATATTTTAGGGTGGAATGAAAATAAATTTATCTTACCTCCTAATTGATAGGGTGAATAAAAACTCATTTACTATTTGAACTTTCCACCCATTTTAGGATGAAAACAAAAAGATATTTTCGATCCTCCATTATTTTCCTTCACCTTCCCAAACACAATATATCCACACCCTTTTATTTTGCATCCTTATTTTCCCTCTCTCAAACAAAGGGTTATGCAATCTCGAGGGATACACATAAATCCCCTTGCCTGGAAACCATATTTCTCACGGCGCCAAGTCGAGACACATGTTTTCACTTTGAAAGGCAAATATGGTGTCTTAAAACCATTATTGGATAAATTCTAGTGCGAAGATCTCTAAATAAAGTTCCATTTACACTTTAAAGTCCAAATTTACTATTTATATAGTAAAACCAAAGCTGAGTCCAGTATAACTTTAAAGCATTAATGCATTTAAGTTTACTAAAATAAATGTACTTCCAATTGTATATTAATCTCATCTTGTAGGTCATTGACCGAGTACAAAAAGCATGTCTGGTACTAACATATTAGTTTTGGTGTATTATTCTCATTGTCTTATTCACACATGATGTACATATACCTTAAGCCACCAGTGGGACAATTTCTCATCTCGAGTGGCGACTACCTGTGTAGGCGGATCTAATTCTAGTGGGGCATGGAAATTGGTACCCACTTTCCTCTTAGAAAGTATATTGTTGGTTGTCAATGGGCATATACGTTAAATATTGACCCTGAATATGAAATTGAGCATTTTAAATCAAGACTAGTAGCAAGCAAGAACACCCACACCCATTGAAGAAGCCCCCTTTATTCCAGTGCGAAACAAGAAGAAGGTCTGGGGACAGGCCACTACCCCTGCTGGTACTAATGGGAAACACGCCAAAAATGGAGGCAAGTGGTCACGCCCCCCCCCCCAAGATGAAGGTATTTTGCTGGAATGTTCGAGGGCCAACAACTTTGATCTTATCATAGGAGGAAGAATTGCTGTTTTTTGGGATCCAAATTATGTGATATTTTGGAGATGGGAGACCAATTTATCCATTGTGATGTTTTTTTGCCGAATCACTCAAAAGAACTTTGCAGCCACTTTTTTCTATGGTCGCTACAGTGTCAACATCAGGAGGGAGCTTTTCTTGAAACTGTCCAGTCTTGCCTCTGCCATGACCAAGCCATGGGTTATATTGGGAGATTTCAACTGTGTTGCTGCGTCCACTGAAAGATTGAATTATCTTACCCAAGGAGATTATAACATGAACGACTTGCTTCAATTCAAGGTCTCTTATGCTATTGAGGATGCCCCTTCCACTGGACTGTTCTACACTTGGCACAAGAATGACAAGTTCGCTAAGCTGGACAGAGTTCTTATCAACCATGATTGGGGAGGGGGGGGGGGGGGGGCGGAGTTGGCCTCACTTCTGTAGCTCAATTTATGGATTTTGTGGTTGAATCTGACCACTGCCCGGTACTCCTAAACCTCCTAGGTACTAGTGCAGGTGGCACTAAACCTTTCAGGTTTTTCAATATGTGGCTTAAGCATGACAAAATGCCCCAGATTGTCCAGCAGGTTTGGAATCAACATGTGGCTGGTACTAGGCAGTATGTGCTCACATCCTCGCTGAAATTCCTGAAACCACCTCTCAAGACACTCAACCAACATGATATTGGGCACATTTCCGATAGAACCAGCAAGGCTAAGGAGGATTATAAATTGGCAATGAGGAATCTGACTTTGGACCCTAATAATGAGCTCTTTATTTCTGTGGTCAATGCTAGCAGGAAGAAAGCCACCTTTTTTATTGAAGCGGAGCGAGCTTTTTACCAACAAAAAGCCAAGTGTGATTACGTAGCCAAGGCAGATAAGTGTACCAAATACTTCCACGCCATGGTTAAGAAGAAGATTGCTAAGAAGATGGTGCCATATTTGGTGCGTGAAGATGGCTCTAAAACCATGTTCAGTGATGAGGTGGCAGAGTGCTTTGTCCACTACTATATGGGGCTGTTTGGTATTGATTCACCCGTCCAACCCATCTCCCATGATGTTCTTCCCTCCGGTCCCCTTGTCCCAACCAATGCCATTGATGGCCTCCTTGCACAGGTGACCCTACTTGAAGTTAAGAATGCTCTGTTTGGCATTGGGAATGACAAAGCCCCGGGTCCCGATGGGTTCACCACGATGTTCTTCAAAGCCCAATGGGGTATTGTTGGAAATGATCTGTTCGAAGCTGTAAATGAGTTCTTTACCAGCGGTAAACTTCTCAAACAGGTGAACCACTCGGTAATTACTCTCATCCCAAAAAAAAATCTCAGGACCCTACTGTTCGTGACTTCAGGCCTATTGCTTGTTCGAATGTGCTCTACAAAGTAATCACCAAAATTCTAAGTGCCAGAATGAGCTCCCTGCTGCCCCTTTTAGTTGACCAAGCACAAGCTGCATTTGTTGGCGGTAGATCCATGGTTGACAATGTCCTTTTGGCCCAACAACTGGTTCGAGGGTATGCTATGAAGCGTAATGCACCCAGATGTATGATCAAGTTGGACATTACTAAGGCATATGATACTGTGTCTTGGTCCTTCCTAAAGGATGTTCTGCTTGGGCTGGGGTTTCCGTGCAGATTTGTGGGACTGATTATGGAGTGTGTCACATCTGCTTCCTTTTTCATCCCGTGGAATGGTGGACTTCATGGCTTCTTTCATGGTAAACGGGGACTTTGCCGAGGTGACCCTATGGCCCCTACTCTCTTTATTCTATGCATTGAGTATCTCTCTAGAATGCTCAACATGGAAACAAAAGAGAGGGGGTTCCACTATCATGCTATGTGTGCTCAATTGGGGATATCACTCCTGGCTTTTGCTGATGACATTATGCTCTTCTCTAAGGGGGACTTTTGCTCCATCAAGATCCTTGTTGACTCTCTTCATCATTTCTCTATGGTTTCTGGACTTTTCCTTAACCCACAGAAGTCCAATATTTTTCTTGCTGGGTCCATCAAAGATAATATTGATGACATTATGGCCCTAGTCAATTATCCGGCTGGCACCCTGCCGGTAAGATATCTTGGACTGGCTCTTGTCTCTCAGCACGCCTCTGAGGCTGATTATGCTCCACTTGTTGCTAGTGTTGAAGGGTTCATCAGCTCATGGAATTCCAAAACACTTTCGTATGCTGGAAGGTTGGAGCTTGTCAGGGCAGTGGTGCAAGGGGTGGTATCTTTCTGGTTCCAAGCTTTTCCGGCGCACCAAACTATCCTTGACCGTGTGACATCCCCGTGTCGTGAATTCTTGTGGGGAGGGAAATTCTGCAAAGTGGCTTGGGTTGACGTCTGTAAGCCCAAAACAGAAGGGGACTTGGGCTTGAAAGACCTTGCTGTTTGGAATAAAGCTCTTCTTGCAAAGGTTCTTTGGAACATTGCCTCAAAGAAAGATACTCTTTGGGTACGATGGGTGCACGGTGTCTTCCTCAATGGGGGGGGTATTTGGTTGTGGGAGCCAAAGGACCGGGACCCACCTTTGTTCAAGAAACTTGTGGAAATTAGGGACCTCCTCCTTCATAAACTTGGTGGTCCTGACCAAGTGGAGGGAGCTCTTCAATCCCTTTGTTTGGATGGAAAGCTCCAGTCTTCTAAGATCTATGACCTGCTCCGAATTAAGGCCACTGCTAGGCCTTGGATGGCCTTTATCTGGCAACCCCTCTTCCCTCCAAAATGCTCTTTCACCCTATGGCTAGCATTCAGGAAACGACTCCCTACGAAGGCTAAGCTGAATTTTAAAGATATGCCTAGGGATTGTAGTTTATGTGGAGGGGGGCAGGAGAACCTCCAACACTTGTTTTTTGACTGTAGCGTGTCTGGACAGATCTGGAACGGCATTCGTACTTGGCTCAGGATGGAGGCAAGGCTGGGCACTCTTGATAGGGCTGCGAGATGGCTTAGGACCTTTACCTCTAGCACGGCCCTTATGAAGAAGGCAAGGAGGTTTGCCTTTGCGTGCACTGTCTTCTACATATGGAAGGTTCGTAATTGATAGAAACCTGTTAGAATTAATTCAGGATCTAAATTAATTCTAAATAAAACTCTCCTTCCTTTCTCACAGTAAGAATCTCACGATAAAAAGGGATAGAAGCCAAGAGGATCTCAAGAACTATGATTTATTTTCTGCCTATCCAGCAATAAGGAGGCTGGGATATTTATAACTCTGTAACAAACTGATAAGGTTAAATAACACCTAGGCAGGATTCTAGGGTTTCAGGACTCCTGACAACCTGTGAGTCCTTTTATTTAATGACTAGTGTTTTAAACTAAAGAAACAACAAGTAAAGAGAATGAACTAATATAATTAAAGCTGCTGACATGGCCTCCTGCTATAAGTGATCCAAATCTTATCGTTACTCCCATCTTTGAAAACCACCTTGTCCTCAAGGTGGAAGTCTGGATATTGCTGCCGTATTAACTCATACTCTTCCCAGCTCGATTCCTCATCTGGTCTACCCTTCCATTGAATTAACAATTCCAAGGTAGACCCCTTCCAACGGTGGTCAAGGACTGAAGCCAGCTCCAGGAGCAGTTCAAGATCTGAAGAAAGGGGCAACGCAGCTGGAGGGTTAGACGGAGTAACACCCCTGGCTGGTCGTAAAAGCATGAAAAACCAGGTGGATACGAGCGGTATCTGGAAGTTGAAGCTCATAAGCCACGGGTCCGACCTTCCTTGTAATCAAGTAGGGCCCAAAAACCTTGGAGATAGCTTCGTAAACTTTCTTCGAGCAAGGGAATTCTGCCGGAAGGGTTGGATGCGGAGGAAAACAGCATCCCCAACTTCGAAATGTATGTCCCTGCGGTACTGGTCCGCATAGCTCTTCATTTGGTCTTGGGTTTTTCTGAGATTATCTTGTAGGAGTCTCAAAACATTGTCCCTAGCCTCTAGTTGTTCTGCCAGTTCTGCAATCAGAGTTTCACCTCGAACAAAAGGATGGATTATTGGTGGGTCCCTTCCGTAAACTACCTTGAAAGGAGTCAATTGAGACGAAGTGTGAAATCCTGTATTGAACGAGTACTCCGCCCAACACAGGAACTTGCTCCATTGGCATGGTTGTTCATGTGTGAAGCACCTCAAGTATGCTTCCAAGGAGCGATTGACAAATGCCTAATCCATCAACATGATCTTTTGGGTGGTCAATTCGGATGACTACCGGCACCACCACAAAAGAAATGTGGGACAAACCCGAGGGAACCTATGAAGGTACGAATCAAGTCCAAGAAGCTAAATTTGATTTTCGAGAGAGCTTTAGAATTACAAGAATGGGTATCTAAGCAGATTAGAACCTAAATCTTGTCATGTTAGCTCATACCTAACTCAAACGTCTCCCAGTTAGTTGTTACATCAAAGAAAATCTGAATCTACAAAATAAAAGTATATATTCATATTTATTACTACAAAAAAAAAGTGAGGTGCTCTAAGGTATTCGAAGTTCGTGATGAAACACCTCTTTGAGCATCCTTTTAATCAGGCAAGGAGAGGCATAGACAAACCCATAGTTTGTAAGGCGTCGCCTAGGCGATAAGGCGCTATCACTTGGACGCCTTGTCTGCTCGCCTCGCCTAGAAAACCATAAGGCGACCAGGCGCTCGCCTAGGCGTCGCCTTTCCTCGCCTTACCTCACCTTACCTTGCCTTGATACCTTGGGCCACTTTAAAATTTTGAAAAACCCCATTTTTTAGTGCAGTCCATTTTCTTTTAGTGTAGCCTAATAGACTTAAACTTATCTTCTCTCTCTCTCGGTCTTCTCGGTCAAGCTTCCTTAAAATGTATAAGACCTATATATACATATATAAATATATATAAATATATATATATATATATATATATATATATATATATATATATATGTATGTATATATACATATACATATGTATATATATATATATATATATATATATATGTATGTATGTATGTATGTATATATACATATACATATACATACATACATACATACATATATACATATATATATATAGGTATGTATGTCGCCTAGTCGTCGCCTAGGCGCGCGCCTAGTCGCCTAGGCGCGCGCCTAGTCGCCTAGGCGATATGAAGGTACATTGGCGCCTTGCCTCGCCTTGCCGCCTTACAAACTATGGACAAACCCAAATGAGATCTAAGCATTTCAAAATGATTTCCATCTTGCAAAACAACTTACAATTAACCCATAATGGATCATGTGACCCAATATGACAAATTACGATGATGTTTTGCAAAACTTGCAATTAACCAACAAAAGTCAAAAGGCCCAAGTAAGGGCATCCATTAATTTCAATATAATATACTAATACTATGACAACATGACACTAAGTCCTAATTTTTGGGGATTCTATAGGGCAGACCAGCAAGATCAATCTCTTCGAGCATACTTCATGGACATCAAGGAAACATATGAGACCTTAAATTCATTAATTCCCTTCACTCCTAATGTCAAAACTCAGCCACGACAGCGAGAGCAGATGGGAACAATGAGTTTCTTGGCAGGATTGGCACCGAGATTTGAGGCTGCACGAGAAAGGGTCCTTGCAGACTCGAAAGTTCCCACTCTACCGGATGGGTACCCACGGATTCAACGTACTTGGAGTGTAGGTTTAGTGGGCAGATGTCAGAGTCAAAGATGGAAGTTAAGATGGAAGTTAAGACTAATGCACACCCTGTACCTAGGAGAGATAAGTTTAAGTACCTTGGCTCGATCATTAAGGCAGATGGTGAGAGAGACGGAGGTGTAGATCACCGTATCAGAGCTGCTTGCGAAAGTTGGGGTCAGGGGTTCTGTGTGATAAGAAGATTTCTGAAAGGATGAAAGGTAGGTTTTATCAGTCTGTAGCCGGACTAGCTATGCTTTATGGTGCAAAGTGTTGAGCAGTCAAAAAGGCCCACGATTGTCAACTCCATGTGGCTAAGATGCGTATGCTTCAGTGGATGTGTGGGCAAACGAGGCTTGATAGGATTCGGAAAGAGGTTATTTCGAGACGGGAAGGAGTGGCACCTGTAGAGGATAGGCTGCGAGAGACCAAGTTGAGATGGTTTGGTCAAGTGAAGCAACGTGAACCAAAGGCCATGGTGCGGAGACGTGAAAGGCTTTCGATATGAGGTGTGTTTGGGGGAAGAGGTAGACCTAAGAATAATTGGAAGGAGGTTATTAAGCAGGACTTCTAGCTCTCACCGAGGATTTGACCTTAGATAAGAACGTTAGGAGATCTAGTACTAGGGTTGCTGGTTAGTCGTTTTGTACGGGGTGGTAGGTTTGCTCTTTGTTGTGAGCTTTATAGGCTTGAGGTCCTTTTTACATCTCTTTAGGTGTCTCTTATCTTAGCGCGCTCTTTTCCCCTTTTGCTCCTTGGGCTCTTGTTATATTGTGCTTTTGTTATACTAGTTGTTCTCTATGTTGCTTGAGCTAGGGGTCTCTTAGAAACAGCCTCTCTACTTTTAGTAGGAGTAAGGTCTGCGTACACATACCCTCACCAGACCATGTTGTTGCAGGAGTTGACTGGGTTGTTGTTGTAACGCAAACCGAAAGCAAGAATCATGTACACACGATGAAACAATTAGAAATCAGAATCATCTAGGTGAAATACTCAAATTAGAAACAAGAGAAGTCCAAAGCCAAGATTGCATGCAAATCCCAAATCTGAGCAAATCTAAGATATGAATGTGATTGAAAACCCATCAAAAGAGAGAAGTCCAATGCCCAAAGCTTGCCCAGAGAAGAACTTTGACCAGCTAATCAAGATACGAGCATCCATACTTCTTAGAAGACGGCGACGACACAAGATGCCCTCCTTGTTTTCTTGATTCTCCGGCGTGCAATTGCTCTGTGACAACTGGCTATGTGGGGTGGGAGTAGGTGGAGGTGTGTGAGGGCATGGGTTGCACGGTGGAGGAAGTTGGGGTTGGTTGTGTGCCATTCAAATGGGGGAGCAAGGCGGCCATAGATGGGTACGATGGAGAACAACACTAGAGAGTATTTGGGACATTGTTCCCCCTACATTGGTCCTTGTGCCAAAGAGAAAGTGTTAGGCACCAACTTGGGATGAAAGAGGGGAGAAGGTTGGCCGAATGAGAAAGAGGAAACAAGGGTGGTGTTTATGGTGGTTTGTGAATGAAATGAGATGAGGGAATAGGTTTTTTAAAGGGGAAGGTAATGAAGGCCGAGTGAGGGCAGTAAGCAGGGGTGTTTGGGGCTTGGTTTTGGCTAAGGAAGAAGAGAAAAGGGGGGGCTGTTTAAGAGGGGGAGAGGGGATGCCGAATGGAGGGAGAAGTGGAGGTGGAGTTCTTTAATGTTTTCTTTAAGGAAGATAAACCAAGTTGGTGTTAAGAGATATTACACACCCTTATCTTAACTTGGGGTTGAATCTAGTATTCAAAAAAGATATTGCACACTCATTCAAATAACTAGAACCTAAAACTCACACTTAAGAGAATCACTCTTAAGATATAGAAATAGGAATTTAAAAGGAACACACACAAGTGTATTACTTATTAAAATGGAGAATACAATGTGTTGAAATGAAATGGCCTAGGGCCGTATATAAACACACCAAGGGAGAGGGAAACTTCCTAGCTACATTCACTCAAATTATGAGAATAAAGTCCATTTATTTAATGTCCTCTCAATGGAATGAAATCAAAGGTAGGGATGAGGTTGTGGGGGCTTGGGTGTCGGCCTATTAGGGAGAGAGGAATGGTGAGTTTTTGGGCCAATGTATTCAGCCATAAGGGAGGAATAAAAAGGGGTCTCATGGGTGGTCATTTGGCTTGGCATGGTGAATGTTATATGGGTGTTCCTTGGGGGTTGTATTCGGCCAATGTGTGGGGGACAAGAGGGTGTGTGAGACTTGGTTATTTGGCTGGACATGGGGGCTCTTTTGTGGTGGTTTTGGGTGGGCTATGCACGGCCTAGGTGGGGAGCAAGGAAGGGGGGATTATGTAAGGTTTATTGGCTTCATATGAGATGGTTTTATTTGGTGAACAATGGATCAAGACCTGAATTATCCTTGGCTTGTTATGGTTGTTTATTCAGCCTTGTTGGGGAACATATGGGGGACCACTGCTGGTACATGTTGGGGATATAATGGGTTGGGTTTGGCTCTTAGTTTTCGGCCAACTCAAGGGAAAAGAAAGGGGTTGGGGTTTGATGTTTGTGTTTGGGTTCTTAGCATGTAGTTTTCAAGTATGATGGGGTGTTGTGGGGTGTGTGTGTTCGGCCAAGGAAAGAGGGAAAAGGGGAAGGACTTTTGGGTTTGATTTGATTTTTGGGGAGTTGGTTTGGGGTGGTGTATTTCGGCCATCAAGGTGGGGGAAGGTCCAAAAGGACTATGGTTGGGTTGTATGGTTTAGGGGTAATATATTCATTCCAAAAAGGATTAAAACACTTGGACATTATTTCACAGATTTGTTTAAGGACTTGAGGATCGTTGTTAGTAGCCGGGGGTATATCATCCTCCCCTTCTTCAGAAGAGTTTGTCCTTAAACTCGGAAGTTCCTCAGGCTCGAAGTACGGGCTGATATCCTTGATATTAAATGTAGCCGATACTCCGTAATCTCCTGGAAGGTTGATCTTGTAGGCATTGTCATTGATCTTCTCTAGGATTTCAAATGGTCCATCAGCTCTCGGTAACAGTTTGGATTTGCGTTTTGTGGGAAAACGCTCTTTTCTAAGATGAATCCATACCAAGTCTCCCGGTTGGAAACTCGTGCTCTTTCTCTTTTTGTTGATCCGTGCACTGGCTTGCTCGTTCATTGCTTCAATCCTGTCTCGAACCTTGTTGTGAAGGTCTTGAATCTCCTTTGATATCTTTTTCGCTTCCCAACTGTATTTTGGTGTCCGTCATGATAGGATCAAGCTCGAGTAGGGTCAAGGGATTCAAGCCATAGACAACCGTAAAAGGAGACAGTCCGGTAGTCCGGTAGTCTTGTTCGGGGTGCGGTTGTAGGCAAATTCAGCATGTGGTAGTAGCTCTTCCCATTGTTTGATGTTCTTCTTGATGAGGGCTCGGGGAAGAGTTCCAAGGGTCCGGTTGGTGACTTCGGTCTATCCATCGGTCTGGGGGTGGCTTCGATGTACTAAACTTGAGTTTAGTACCCAACTTTCTCCATAAGGTCATCCAAAAGTGGCTTAGGAATTTCGTGTCCCTATCCGAGACCATGCTTCGGGGAACGCCATGGAGTTTTACTATCTCTCGAAAGTAGAGATCAGCCAGTTGTGAAGCGTCATAGGTGGTCACGCATGGCACGAAGTGCTCCATCTTTGAGAATCGGTCCACCACGACCATGAAAGAATCCTTGCCGCATTGTGTTCTTGGCAGCCCGATAATGAAGTCTAGGCTTACGTCTTCCCATGGGGCAAAGGGCACGGGCATGTGTCTTCCTTGAGGTAGTGAATGGCTCTTGGCAATGTGGCAAGTGTTGCATCGTTTCACGAAGTGTTCTACATCTCGTTCCATCTTCGGCCAGTGGTAGTGTTCCTTCATCATCATGTGAGTCTTGTCGACTCCATAATGACCAGCTAGGCCTCCTCCATGGACTTCGTCAATGAGAGTCTCGCGTACACTGCATTTCAGGATGCACAGTTGGTTACCACGGAGGAGGTAACCGTCTTTGACAAGAAAAACCCCATGGGGCCGAATGAGACACTTAGAATAAGTGTCTTTGAAGTCTTCATCCTCCTTGTACAGCTCCTGCAAAACCTCAAAACCAACAAGTTTGGTACTAAGTACCGGTAGTAATAAATGTCGTCGGGACAAGGCATCGGCGCCTTTGTTCATGGTTCCGTTTTTGTGCTTGATGGTGAAGGTGAAGGTTTGGATGTATTCAAACCATTTAGCATGCCGGGGTCAGAGTTTGTGTTGCCCTTGGATGTACTTCAAGGCTTCATGGTCACAATGCAAAATAAACTCCTTGCATATGAGATAATGACCCCAATGCTCAAGTGATCGCACCAACGCGTAGAACTCATTGTCGCAGGTGGAATATCGTCTCCTTGTGTCGTTTAGCTTTTTGCTAAAATATGACACCAGGTGTCCTTCTTGGGTTAGCACAGCCCCTATGCCTACTCCGGAGGCATCGCATTCGACTTCGAATAACTTGTCGAAACTAGGAAGGGCCAACACGGCAGCATGTGTTAATCTTTCCTTAATCGCCTCGAATGCTTGTTGTGCTTTGGAGTTCCACTCGAACTTCTGATTTTTTGTCAAATAAGTGATGGGTGCCGTGATGGTGCTAAAATCCTTCACAAATCAGAATCATGCTGAATCATCCTTGGCTTGTTATGGTTGTTTATTCAGCCTTGTTGGGGAACATATGGGGGACCACTGCTGGTACATGTTGGGGATATAATGGGTTGGGTTTAGGCTCTTAGTTTTCGGCCAACTCAAGGGAAAGGAAAGGGGTTGGGGTTTGATGTTTGTGTTTGGGTTCTTAGCATGTGGTTTTCAAGTATGATGGGGTGTTGTGGGGTGTGTGGGTTCGGCCAAGGAAAGAGGGAAAACGGGAAGGACTTTTGGGTTTGATTTGGATTTTTGGGGAGTTGGTTTGGGGTTGTGTATTTCGGCCATCAAGGTGGGGGAAGGTCCAAAAGGACTATGGTTGGGTTGTATGGTTTAGGGGTGATATATTCAATCCAAAAAGGATTAAAACACTTGGACATTATTTTACAGATTTGTTTAAGGACTTGAGGATCGTTGTTAGTAGCCATGGGTATATCAAAAAGTGGACAAAAACTCCAAGACGAAGGTTATATATTTTTTATATTTCATATTTTGCATTATCTCCCTTCGTCCCCATGAGTTCATCTAATTTATTTTTTACACATAGACCAAGGAAAAAACATAAGAAAGAGGAAGTTAAAAATACGCCCCTAGTTTTTCATAAGTTGGGTGTAATAAATGAATAGTAATGGTAAAATAGTAAACTTATCTTTAGTTATTTTCCAAACAAGGAAAGTGGACAAACTCATTGGGACAACCCAAAAAGAAAGTGGACAAAACTCATCGGGATGGAGGGAGTAATATGTTATAATCCATATGTTTCAATTTTTTGTCTCTTATTATTTGTTTGTATGCCCCCCTAGTTTTGTCTCAAAACAATATTTCATAATATTTGTGTGACTCATATTTGTTCTTACTTATCAATATCAATCACAATTTTCCATTTCTTAATTTGTGTCACTTAGACGTGTCCCAAATGTAGTGGCACAAAGAGAGCAATATATTTTATTTATGTTAATTTTAAAAAAATTGACATAAATAATCTAACATTTGGTCAATCCAATAAAAATCTTACATCGCACTTTATACACTAAAATAATCACAAGTTATGATGTGTCTCACAATTGACCCGAGGACTAACGATGTTCATTTATCGTTAAAAATTGTTGATGTGGCATGATTCACGTTTTTTTGATTATGCAAAAAAAGATAGATCAAGCTGCCAATATCATATTACCAAACACAAGTGTAGCAAAGGTTAGCCTATATCATTTTACATTAACATAGTTCAAATTTTTATCACAAATTGCAAGCAACAAAATAACAAAAATCATACATTATGACACTAACCTTGCCATTCCTGACAACACTAGCATCCTCTAAAGAACATATTGCACTCTGTAAACAATAAAAAAGTAATCAAGGTTGTGATATAAAGATTTCATCATAAGTTCTTCCAATCTAACTTATGTGAGACAAGGGAGTTTTTACAACAAAAACCCAATATGATCCAGATTTCATCGGGGCATGGGGGTGAAGATGTACGCAACCTTTCCTATGTAAAAAAACAGGGAGGTTGTTTTCGTAAGACCCTTGATGCATTGCTACATTTACTACCCAAAACTTCATAGAAAGTAAGAAACAAGAAAATTTAAGTGTCACTTTGATTTAATCCCTTTTTTATCAAAAGCTAAAACATTGTTCCAAATGAGTCTTTCTGTTTTTTATCAGAAGCTAAATCATTTTCAATGGACCAAGGCAAATAAAACCCAGGAGTGTTCTGACTCATTCATGGCAACTTAAGCACAGTGCAAGACTAAGTATCCAAGAGTATCACAAGCTTGATATCTATTCAAAGATCAGTTAAGTTACCAATCTAAAACTAGACATGCATACATTCAAATGGGGAAACATGTCAATTGTCACCAAAATTTTAAGTTCATGTTCACAAAAAGTATATGCACATTCATAACAATTGATATTTAAGAAGATGCTTATTTAGTCTTTCACCATATGATACTAGAAGAAATCCCATTCCATTACTACACAAAATGACATACAAGTTACCTGTACTGGGAAATCCATTTGTGGTCTCCTACTAGACCAATTGATGTTATCCCAATCAACTGTAGGTGGAAACATCTTATAATCCTTTTGCATAAAGAATCCCTGCAGCTTGTTGCCACAGAGTTAGTGCATTGTAATGCAGAAAAAAATCATGCTAAATGATACAGAAACTAGTGTGCACCTGACACTCTTCAGCAATGATATTGATAGAATCTAGCCACTTAACAGATCGGGCACCTATTACCCCTGGGACAATCACACGCAACGGATAGCCATGGTCCCTATGGAGCATCTGCATTTATGAAGTAAGATCACATCAGACCTGTTCAAATTATAGCCACAACGGTCATCATGTCTTTGACTAATGAAAACTCTCACTAGATATTGAGGAACTAGGATATATGGGAAACAGCCACTCTACCCTTCACACTTCAGAATAAGAAGTAAGGTATACATACATCTTACCCTCCCCAGACCGCACTTGTGGATATATATGGCTTTGTTGTTGGAGGGTTTTCCCTCTTATCGTGTGTGTGTGTGTGTGTGTGTGTACACATACACATCTGTTGTAATGTATTGTTCATCAACACAATTAATAGTCATTTTTCTTGGATTTTCTCTTTATCATTGTGCTCCTTCCTCTTCTTACTTCCGCTGCCATGGCGGGAGTGGACTGCATTCGTTGTTATCCATTCTTTGTTCATCGTTATGATTCCCCTATTTCTGTTCGACTTTGAAGTTTTGTGTTACTGCTATTGTAGTAGTGTGTAGTGTGTTTTCACTCCCTTAGCTTCCTTTCATCACCATCATCACCCAGGAGATCAAATTTATTGTTCTTCACAACCGATCAGTTACTTCAATCAATCAATATTCACTTTTTCAATTGATATCAGTTTTGGGTTGCTCAACAACAACCCTGTTGGTTAATTCCGGTTCAGAATTACTGTAAACAAATTATTATTATTATTATTATTATTATTATTATTATTATTATTATTATTATTATTATTATTATTATTATTATTATTATTATTATTATTATTATACAAGCAAATACACCCCAAAAAACAATTGACTGTGCTGGAGGCTATTATTGCTAAAAAAACAAGCGATGATGTGGTTATTACCCCAGTTCGAGATGGAGGCTCGACAACGTACCAATGTCCTGTACTCACTACAACAAATTATATGCCTTGGACTATCAAGATGCAGTCGCTTATGGATGCCCAAGGAATTCGGGATACCATAGAATCA
The DNA here is from genome assembly GCA_003260385.1 of Cuscuta australis. Taxonomy (NCBI): domain Eukaryota; kingdom Viridiplantae; phylum Streptophyta; class Magnoliopsida; order Solanales; family Convolvulaceae; genus Cuscuta; species Cuscuta australis. The sequence goes on along the minus strand of NQVE01000172.1, from coordinate 40,436 downwards.
CCGGATGTGACGGAGGTGGACATCAACATCCGGAAAAAGGCAACGGCCTTTAAATTCCAGGCGCTGCTGGAAGACATTCTGCTGCAAGTAGCAGGACATGCAGAGGCCAATGACGTGTGAGATGCACTTAGGATGCATTTTCTTGGAGCCGATCAGGCAAAACAAGCATGAATCCAAACTTTGAACAGAGAGTTTGAATTGTTGAGAATCAAGGAAAGTGAGAGTATTGATGACATGGCAAACCAGATCAGCAAGATCGTGTCTAAGTTCCGGTCGTGGACGAGGGGGCTGAAACCCCTCAATTAATAACCGAAAACCTGGACAGGATGAGCAAGGTGGTAAACGTGACACAAGGAACCTGCGGTGCTATAATTGTGATAAGCTTGGTCATTTCTCTGCCGAGTGTCGGTGATAAGCCTCCAATCAGATTGATGTATTCAAGAAGGAAAAAGAAGATGGAAAAGGGTGGGCCGGCAGAAGTGGAGCAGCTCAAAATGTAAATGGGCATTTCAAACAACTCACTAAGTGGCCGAGTGGGTGGTTATGTAGCAGTTACCCAACTCCCCTCGGAGTGGGATTTATTACTTAGAGTCATGTTATTTTCTTGGGTGATTATTTTCATTGTATTTTCCTTTGAGAATCTGGAGACTATCCCTTCTCGAATTGGGACTTGATGTACACTTTTTCATTCTAAATTCAATCAATTTGACTCAAGCTTTATCATTTGGTTCCACTGCCGGGAAATCGAATGGCACCAACAACCCGGAGTAACCAATAGGGAGGCGGGGGTGCAGAACCAGACCCCATTTCCGTCCAGTTAGCTGCCATCGCCGAGAGACTAGCAGTCATGGAATCCCTGAAAGACGGCGTTGCCGCCCTCAAGTCTCATGCTACATCTTCAAGTAACAACGGTTTTAGAGATGGTCATAAAGATCCTGCCGATGATGGTGAGTACTCGTGGAGAAACAATACGTCCTTATCGCCCTTATAACAAGATAGATTTCCCTGTATTTAGTGAAGAAGATCCTAGAGGCTGGATTCTAAAGGCGGAAGAGTATTTCCGTTACTTCAATGTACCTGAAGATGAAAAGGTGGATATCGCGGTCATGTACTAGGATGGGACGCCTTAGACCTGTATTCATGGCTAAATGCGGATCAGGCTCTCATCTACTGGGAAGATCTGGTTCAGGCATTACAAAAGAATTTTGGTCCGGCTGAATATCAAAATCCAGATGAGTACTTGTGCAGTATCAAGCAGACCGGATCCGTCCAAGAATACAGACAGAAATTCACCAAACGATCTGCTCGTGTTTCCAATTGGTTGGATAACTGCCTGCTAGGGGTCTTTCTGAATGGACTCAAGGAGGAGTTAAAGGCGGATGTTAGGATTCACAAGCCTAGGACGGTGTACAATACGATGAGCCTAGCCCTTGAATTTGAATCTAAGATTGGATGTTCTCGTTCAGGAAGAGGAGCTGCTTCTGCTGGCAGTTTCAAAACTCCCTCACAACCAAATCCTCCCAATAATCCTCCACCTGTTCCTCAAAAGAATCCTCCTTTACGCATTTCTGATGCTGAGAAACAGGCACGCTTCCTAAGGGGTGAATGTTTTCGATGTGGTGACAAGTATAGTCCTGGAGATGTAAAACCGGGACTTTCAAATCACTAAACGCGACGGAGGAAAAGGATGATTCCGTACAAGGTGTGGGAGAAGAAGAGACTATATCCCAGGAAGTTCTAGCGGAAATTAGTCTACACGCCATCTTGGGCAAATCACACACCACTACAATGAAGCTACATGGAACTATAAATGCAACAGAGGTCCTAATTTTAGTTGATAGTGGCTCAACTCCTAATTTTATCTCAGATAACTTGGTGCAGGAATTAAAGTTAACAACCCAACTGGTACCGCCATTTGGGGTTCAAATTGTAATAAAGTGTGCAGAGAAATTCCTCTACAGCTGCCAGAGCTTAAATTTACTCAGGACTTCGATCCTTTTTCAATTGGAGGAGCAGATGTTGCCCTAGGAATTCAATGGTTGGCATCTCTAAACGCCGCGCAGGCTAATTGGAACGAAATGTTCCTTATTTTCACCATCAATGGGCAGAAATACAAGCTGCAAGGCTTAGTTTCTGGTCCTCAGCAGTCTGCATCTTTTCAACACCTTAGTATTGAACCGGAAACCCTACCCGAGATACCCACAGACGTACAATCATTATTCCAAAACTTTGCATCTGTATTCCTTGAACCTACAACCCTTCCACCCTTTCGATCACACTATCACTCTATCCCTCTATTACCCAATACTGTACCTCCTAATATACGCCCTTACCGATACCCCCATTCACAAAAAAATGAGATTGAAAAGCAAGTGCAAACACTGCAGACAGCAGGGTTTATAAGGGCCAGAACCAGCCCATTCTCTAGCCCTGTGTTATTGGTTAAAAAGAAAGACAACACATGGCGTATGTGTGTCAACTATCGAGCTTTGAACAGGGTTACAGTGGCTGACAAGTATCCAATCCCAAACATAGATGAGCTGTTGGATGAATTGCATGGAGCCACTGTGTTCTCAAAGTTGGATTTGCGATCAGGTTACTACCAAATACGGGTAAATCCCTCTGATATTGAGAAGACAGCCTTCCAGGCCCATTCGGGACACTATGAATTCATGGTCATGCTGTTTGGATTAACTAACGCCCCCTCAACATTCCATGCAGCCATGAATGACCTCTTTTGCCCCTACTTGCGCAGATTTATACTTGTTTTTTCGATGATATCTTGATTTACAGCCGTACTAGGGAGTTGCATGTCCAGCACTTACAAACTTCACTGGAACTATTACAAAAACAGAAGTTCTTTGCCAAGCTTTCCAAGTGTTGTTTTGGTCAATCCCAAGTTCTATTTTTAGGACACTTGGTTACTTCCGCAGGGGCGCAAGTTGATCAAGAGAAGGTAGCAGCAGTTCAAGTGTGGCCCATACCTACTAATGTTCGTGAGGTACGGGGGTTTTTGGGCTTAACAGGATATTATCGCCGTTTCGTATGGCATTATGGGTTTTGTGGAATGATGAGACAATGACAGATTTTACTAAACTGAAACAGTTGCTAATATCAGCCTCTGTTCTCCGCCTGCCAGATTTCTCATTGCCTTTCATCGTGGAATGTGATGCCTCATCAGAGGGAGTTGGGGCCATCTTAATTCAAGAAGACCACCCCATTGCCTATTTTAGCAAAGGGTTTTCAGCATATAATCGCCTTAAATCAGCATATGATCGTGAACTATTGGCTTTGGTCCTAGCTGTGCAAAAATGGAATCATTACCTTATGGGACAACACTTCGTGCGAACTGATCATTACACCTTGAAGTTCTTATTGGAGCAGCGGGTTACCACTCATGAACAACGTTTACTGATGAAGCTGATGCCTTATGATTTTTCAATTATGCACAAATCGGGAAGAGAAAACAAGGGATCCGATGCACTCTCTCGCAGACCCCAACAAGTAAATTTCCTCACATTTGCAATCCCTTATTGTTTGGATATTGCAGCGGTACATGAGGGTTTAAAAACTGATCCCTACACCCATAAAACTATCCAGGGGTTGTCTACCGACTCGTCTTCCTTTCCAGGTTTCAAAATGGTACGCCAAACATTATTTTATAAGGGGCGCATTGTAATTCCAAATGTACTGGGCCTTCGGGACAAACTCTTGCATGAAGCCCACGGTACCCCGATGGCAGGCCATGGAGGGTTTCTAAAGACACTCAAACGCATACCATTGTACTACTATTGGCAAAAACTGAACCAAGATGGTTGCATCCATGTGCAGAACTGCCTTACATGCCAACAGCAGAAGTATGACACTTTATCACCAGCAAGGTTACTTCAACCACTTCCTATACCGCAGCAAATCTGGGAAGACATCTCTATAGATTTCATTACAGGGCTACCCACATCTAACAAGTTTGATACCATTTTTGTGGTGGTCGACCGATTAAGCAAATACGCTCACTTTTTGCCTCACACTCATCCATTTACAGCCTGATAGAATTTAGGATTGGGTATGAACAACTGGATTGGACAATAAGACACTTGGGTCGAACCACATTAAAAGATTGAATCCAATCGATTAGTTAGTTCAACTCAAGAGCTTATATATCGATTTATTTTCACTACAAGTTCCGATGTGGGATAGACTCCAACACTCCCCCTCAAGTGGACAACCGGGCCATTTTGAATCTAACCGGTTGACCACTTGCAAATGAACTCCCATTCCCTTAACTTTTTTTTTATGAGCGCCAATACCTAAAGGACCACGAGCCGCTGGGTATGGACTTCCAGACGTACAATCGTGTTAAACAGGCCACAGGTCGTTGGTACAACCTCCATACAGACAACTGGGCTAAAGACAAACGGGCCGCTAGGAATGAACGTCTAGACGGACACCTTGACAAACGAGGTGGGATAAAACTGGCTCCGATACCATGATAGAATTTAGGATTGGGTATGAACAACTGGATTGGACAATAAGACACTTGGGTCGAACCACATTAAAAGATTGAATCCAATCGATTAGTTAGTTCAACTCAAGAGCTTATATATCGATTTATTTTCACTACAAGTTCCGATGTGGGATAGACTCCAACACAGCCAAAGGAGTTGCTGCTGTGTTTTGCAAGGAAATTGTTCGCCTTCATGGTTTTCCACGATCTATTATCTTTGATAAGGATGTGATATTTCTGAGTCACTTTTGGCAGGAGCTCTTTCGCCTCTGTCAGACCACTTTGAAGCTGAGCACTAGTTACCACCCTCAAGCGGATGGACAAACTTAAGTCCTCAATCGATGCTTAGAGGCTTACCTTCGTTGCTTTGCCCACGAGCAGCCTCACAAATGGAGTTTGTTTCTGTCATGGGCCGAGTACTACAATACTGGGTTTCACCCTGTCATCAACGCCACTCCTTTCTCGGCAGTTTATGGCCGTGACCCTCCTACCTTCCATCCTTACATCGCTGGGGAAACTAAGAATGCTGAGTTAGAAAATCAACTGATAACCAGGGATGATATTCTGAAAATCTTGAAACGGAAACTGCAAAAACCTCAAGATCGAATGAAATCTCAAGCTGATACAAAACAAAACGCAGAGAACTCTCATTTGAAGTAGGGGACGTGGTGTTTCTAAAGATACAACCCTATAGGCAAAAAAGCTAGGCTAAACGGCGATATGATAAGCTTTCTCCCCGGTTCTTTGAGCCTTACAAAGTTACACACAAGGTGGGGCCTGCTGCTTATGAGTTGGAATTGCCTCAGGATGCTTGCATTCATCCGGTGTTTCATGTATCAATGCTGAAACCAGCTAGGGGGGCAAGTTCCGACTTCACCTACTGCTCCCCTCCCCATCACAAAGGACTGGGAATTTGACGTGCAGCCTAAAGAAGTTCTCTCTCACCACTGGGTATGGGAAGAAGGTCAACATGAGCTGGAGTTACTCATCTCTTGGTGTCAACGTCCAGAGGAGGAAGCAAGCTACCTAGGAGTGTTATGATCTGTTGCGAGCTCAATTCCCTTTGTTTCGACTTGAGGACAAGTCGTTTTACCGGGCGGGTAGTAGTGATAGGCCTCCAATCAGATTGGTGGATTAAAGAAGGAAAAAGAAGATGGAAAAGGGTGGGCCGGCAGAAGTGGAGCAGCTCAAAATGTTAATGGGCATTTCAAACAACCCACTAAGTAGCTGAGGGGTTGTTACGTAGCAGTTACCCAACTCCCCTCGGAGTGGGATTTATTACTTAGAGTCATGTTATTTTCTTGGGTGATTATTTTCATTGTATTTTCCTTTGAGAATCTGGAGACTATCCCTTCTCGAATTGGGACTTGATGTACACTTTTTCATTCTAAATTCAATCAATTTGACTCAAGCTTTACCAGTCGGGCTCCTAGAAGAACCGATGATGAAGCAAATCTAGCAAAGGAGGATAACGAACCCACTTTACTAATGGTAAAGAATATACAAGATTTGGTGATGCTGATTGAGGAGAGAGTGTCTCCTTGTGAATATGCCAAAGACAACAGCGAGGAAGGCACATGGTATTTGGAGAATGGTGCTAGCAATCACATTACTGGAGAACAGGGTTATTTTAGCAACCTCAATGAAAAGATAGTGGGACGTGTGAAGTTTGGAGATAGTTCCACAGTTGAAATCAAAGGTGGAGGGTCTATTCTTTCGCAATGTAAGAATGGTGACCAAAGGCTCATCACCTTATGGAGGACGGTTTTCTTTGGCTATATGACAGATCACGAGCAACATTAATGGAAGTGAAGAAGTCTCCAAACCGAGTTTATAAGGTACATCTTCATATAGTTCCACCAACCTGTTTACTTGCAAAGATGGACGAGGCTGCTTGGATTTGGCATGCACGCCTTGGACATTTGAATTTTGATGCCATAAGTAAACAAAAGAGAAATTGGTGAATGGTGTGCGAAACATATATAAGAAGTCACAATTGTTTGAATCTTGTCTGGTTGGGAAGCAATGACGTCTTCCATTCCCATCCCACACTTTTTATCGAACACAACAAACCCTGGAACACCAATACATGCTCACCTATATGGCCCTAATACACCAGATACACAATCCGGGAACAAATACTTTCTATTGCGAGTTGATGATTTCAGCAGATTCATGTGGGTATATGTTATCAAGTCCAAAGACCAAGCATCAAAAGCAATCAACAAGTTTAAGAAGTCTGTTGAATTGGAAAGTGGTTACAAGGTGAAAGCATTGTGAACTAATCGTGGAGGTGAGTTTGTCTCTACAAACTTTGAACAACTTTGCAATGAAGAAGGCATAAATCGGTATTTAACCGTACCATATATGCCACAACAGAATGATGTGGATGAATGCCGAAACCTAACTGTTCTCCATATATGCCACAACAGAATGATGTGGATGAACGCCGAAACCTAACTATTCTTGGAACCACAAGATCTATGTTGAAGGCCATGAACTTACTCCAATGGTTGTGGAGAAAAGGTGTACGACATGATGTCAACATCTTGAAATGAAAACCGACAAAAGCTTTGGAAAAGAAGACCACGTATGAAGCCTTGAAAGGATAAAAGTCCAATTGGGAACACCTAAAGGTGTTTGGATGTACAGCCCTAGTCAAAGTACCAACACCCAAACTAACGAAATTGGCAAATAGGAGCGAGTCAATGGCACATCTCGGAAGTGAACCAGGAAGCAAAGCATACCGGCTTTACAACCCAGAGACAAAAGGATTATATGTTAGCAGGGATGTCCAATTTGAAGAAAACAAATCATGGGACTGGGCTAAAGATTTGGAGACAGAAAATCGAAATCCATATCACAAAAACTGTAAATTCCTTTATGTACTTTTATAAATAAAAAAACATACAAAAAAAGCAATGACTTTAAAAATATGAATAGAAATCCATAACTTCATACATTGGGGTTTCTGTTAGGAAAGGACATTTGAATATCTTGGTCGACCCACTGGAAGAGCACTACCAACTCTTCTAATACCAATTAATATTAGAAGAAGTGCATACCCTAGCCTTATAGTGCATTCAGCACACCCAAACACCCATGGCATTCAATTGTGACTTGGCCCCCATAGCCTCCGCCAAGGGACAATTGATGCACACATGGCAAACAATCTCCCCTTCGGCAATTTCTCCCGCTGGGAATCGAATTCGTGACCTTGGCTTCCATACTACTTATAGGACCTCACGCGCTACCAACTTTTCTAAAACCAATTGGTGTTAGAAGAAACGCATACCCTAGCTTTATAATGCGTTTAGCACACCCAAGCACCCACGACATTCGATTGTGACCTGGCTCACATACCCTCCGTCATGGGACAATGGATGCACACATGGCCAGCAGAAGGAAGATCAACACTTCACACCAGCTAACATTTTGGTCTTTGGATCGATGGGGGAAACACGCGTGTATGGATTTAACAAAGGTTTCCCCTCTTGTGGACTTAAGGGCCACAATTTTCATGTTAGGTTAGGTTGCGTTAAAAGTTGCCTTGAGCAAAGTGGCCAAACATGATAAGGCGTGTCTTGACAACCAACAAATGTGTATACCATTTGTGTGTGTAAAATTATGCATTTGTGTCTGTAACAAACACATTTGACATGCAAGTAGAATTTTTTTTTGTATTTTTGAATTTGGATGGACAATAACACCCTTTTAACTTTCTTAACCAAGAATCTCCTAGAGAACTACATTTTTTGAAGAGAAAATAAGAGACAAAAAAAGATTGAAAAATTCTAAAATTTCTAGTAACTATGGTTGACTGAATTTGTTTTCAATTCAATTTATATGGAAAGTGGGTTAAATATATAATATGAGGGGTATATTAGTCAAAAACAAGTCAATCTATTAAAAATTGATATTAAGTTGTCTAGAGTGGGCATTGATGTAGGATTTCAAAGCTAAGAGGGGGAACAAAGTAAATTTTGCAAACAGAGGGGGTAATGGTGCACATTTACCAAATCACATGGAGTACCGGTGCAATAAACTCTTCTATATAATCCAACTTGAGGAGAGTATTAAAATATTAGTATTAAATAATAAGTATGTCCTAAATGGTCAAACAAATATCTTTGAATAATGATAAATCTCAACAGATATTAGGAGATAGTACTTAGTCATTTGCCCTCATATCTTGTATCTATTGAAACATAATCAATATAGCTCTATTTTTTTATTATCTCTTTATCATTGTGTTTCTTCCTCTTACTTACGTTGACACGGAGGGTCATGGTCAATGGTGTCATGGTATGCCTATGTGTTATGGCACTCTAGAAGGGACACCTCACCGCGGTTTAGCTTTGGTGCTCAAATAATCACTTAGGCGGAGTTAAGGCCTCTAAAGACACCTCAACTTCTCGCAAGGTCGCCTTTACTTAGTCATTTACCCTTTCACTTGCACAATTAGATCTCTTCGACATATAGTGGAAGCACTATTCCGGGAAGGTAATTTCTGCTCTTCGCCGTCTCAAATTCTCTTAGTCAAGTGCAGAGGTGTAGAACCCAAGCACCTTCAACATGTTCATTATTATGTATTACTCCCTCCATCCAGAATATAACTTCCCACTTACCTTTCTGGACAATCCGAAAATTAATTTCTCATTTCCTTGTTTCGCACAATATTAGCTTATTCACGTATAATGTGCGTATTATACACATGTACATATAACGCGCATATTATACTCCCAAATATGTATTTTTCTCAAATATATGGATATATTTGTGTATTACTGAACCCTAGTAAATTTCAGTGTCATACAGAAGAAAAATATATTATTCTCAGATGGGCGATCTCCCTCGGTCCCTCATCCTTCTCTGAACTTCTTCTCCAAATAATCTTCTGACGCTGTCGATCTGTATTCATTTTTAGTCTCACTCTGAGTTTGATAGTCTGAGTCTGACTACGCCTTCCTCTTCGTAAGTTGTATTGTGAGTTCAATGTCGACACTCCCTTATTCTACATATTATATTAAGTATGATCTCAATTCCCAATTACTACGTACTCCCTCCGTCCACAAATAAACTTTACATTACGTGTTACGATGTTTGACTGAAGTTATTTTCAAATCATTTTATATAAAAAATGGTGTAGAATTAAAAAACTTTGCTTGTTTGTTTAACGATTAACGCTTGTACGAGTATGTGTGTTTGGTTGGCCTACATGCTGTTTGGATTCCGTTTTGGGAGGTGACATGGTGTTGTTTTTGGAGGTTTGCATGATTTTATTTGACTATGAGGCTGTTTCGGTCTACTTTTGTGGGGACATGTTTCTTCCAAATTCCTAGCATTTATGGTATCCTGATATTCATTTTACATAGTTTGGAACATACTGGTATGAATTTATGAGTTTATGTTAGTTTGTAAAAATAATTTTGAACTAATCTTCAGGAATTGTGTGTTTAAAAAAACTTTTAGTGTTTTCAAATTCACATATTCAAATAATCAAATATGAATTTGAATACATCAAATACGCTCTCAAATCGATTACGAACATTTTTTTAGATTCAAAGTATTAACAAATTCATACTCGAATATATGTCATTTCAAACGAATACGGATCGAATATCTTGATATTTGATTCGATTTGGATAGACCCCTATGTCTTAACCCTAAAAGGTGTCAACAAGAAATTCATTTTTAATGAACTGTTGTTAAACTAAATGTAAACATAATATATTTTCTTTTTTTAGTTGACGCAACTAAATTATACTCCACCCATAAAACGCTAATTATAAATTTACTTTGTCTTGCCAACCTCCTTAATTTTAAAATATGATTAAATGGTAATATTTAAAAAAAAAAATAGTATGCCTGGCTGCATCATGATCATCATTAGTTATGGTCACTGTCATGGTGGTCCTGGTCGCATCATGATCATCATTAGTTATGCCCTATGCTATTATTCCCTGAAGTTAATTATGTCTAACCGCTAATCCGATACAGTTGTTGGGCTTAGTCAAGCATCCCTTTCTCTAAAACTCAACAAAATTTGATAAATATGTTGAAACATGAGACACAACTACGTGAGCTGTTATCAAATATGGAGTAGTTTATAAGGATTATATTCTTGAAGATGGGAAACTAAAAGAAAATATGTGATGGAACAGAACCTTATACACGAACCAAAAAAACATTATTATAGCACAGGTATATCAAATAATGAGAAATATTACCTCTCCATTCATCTCATAAGCCACTAAAACATCAGCTAAAGGGTTTGTGGCATGACTTAGTTGGATTGATGCTTTATAAGGACCTCCATTTTCCTCCTAGATAAATAATGCACACATAAATGTAAATCACCTTTATTAATATCAAGATATATGCATAGTCAAAAAATCATGAAGCCCTATTATATAAGAAAAATAACTACCTTACACTTATCAATGCTTACAAACTCAATGTGTTTTCCTCCAAATGGAGTTGAATTAGTCAACTTTGGTATTCCAACAAGCTCTAGTATGTCTACCAATCTTGCTCCACCCCAAATAGCTGAGAGAACAATCATAATAACTTACTGATTCTTCTGCGTAATATGTATGAATACTTGTAAAGCAATGGGGAGTAAGTTGCTCATCTTAGGACCATTATAAGATTGTTTTTATAAGAACTTTGATTTTTGTTATGGAAAAAGCACTTTCTTTTCAAAGATATATGAGTGGGAAAGCTCAACCAGCTAACCATTTCCAAGAGCAGCAACATCCCAGCCAACTCCCTTAACTTTTCTATAATCGCTCATTGCAGTTCTCCTATTACCAGCACACTGGAAAAGCCATATCATATTCCCCATAAAAATCTCCATAGGACAAAATGTTTCATGGACAGTTGAAGTCAATCATTGATACAAGGCTTGATAATAATGAAGATGAACTTCACCTGTAAAGTAGCAGTAACAGTATGTTTGGGAAGTTTCCTGGAATTGAGAAAGTAATATGAGTTCGAGAGATCAAATTAAGAAAATGAAAAGTTATCAACTTTCAAGTTTCACCATATATCTCTCATGAAGAGCTCATTGGGATGTCTAATAAGACCAGATATAGTGACTGAATATCTGCACATCATAACACGCTTATTGGCAAATAGACATTAGAGCAACAGAAATTTTTAATAAGAAAAGAGAAGCACCAAAACCTGTTGATGTCTTCTATTTTAGGAATTGGCCCATGGTTTCGCTTGTAAAAGTGATTGATGGGAGTCACATAAGATGAAACCAAAGCACAACGAGACGGCTCAGCATTGAAGGGTTCCTACTTCCATACAAACGTATTATAGATTTGCTACTGTTCTTTATCAGCACACACTTCATCATAAATTACAAACACATCCTAAAGGTATCTGTTACGCAAAAGATGATATTGCAATATTTGAAATAATAATATGATATCAAATGCAATCTTCCAAATCTCACCAAATAAACATGCGCAAATAAGAAATTTATAAATCAGGGCTAGAAAGGCACGCGTAGGAATTGGGGGGAGTGAAAAAGACGGAAAGCGACCTTGGAATTGATTTTGAAGCAAGGATGGCGAGTGGGTTCTTCTGAGTAATCGGATGGTCCTCTGATCCCAGGCATCTCTGTCTACGCCCGGGCTTCACTGATTCTGGGGTTCTTTGTGATTTTCAAACGCATTTGGAGTTCATTCTTCCCATTTCTTCTGAAAAGCCAATTCAACTTTGTTTTTCTTGTTTTTTATCTTATTAAAATCATATCATATCAGATCAGATCATATCAGATCACATCGAATTTGATCTGATCTGATCAGATCAAATCAGATCCCATCAAGAATTATTATTATTATTATTATTATTATTATTAAAAATGAAAAAGAATAAACTTTAGAAACAAGTTAAATAGAAAACTGATAAAATAATCCTTAATTATTAGACGTTGAAAAAATTATTTTTAAAATACATTTACAATGTCATCTAATTCTACTTTTAAAACACATTTTTATTGCTACATGTAATTTGAATTTCTAAACTTTTGATCTTTTATAATGATAAGATATTTTAATAAAAATACTATCTCTTCTCTATATTGATTATCTAAATTTAATTAATTTTTAATGTATATATAAATTAAATATTTATTCTAATGTATATATATGAACTAATTATTAAAATACTAAATCAATATTCTTATTTCACAAAAAAATAATCATAAAATAAAAAAGATTATTACATTAAAATATGAATGATCATTCTAATATATGAATTAACTAATTTTGGTTTATAAAAAATAATACTCCCTCTGTCCAGGAATGATGTTCCCATTTTGACTTTTCCTCATTTTTAAGAAGCATTGACTAAGAGAGTGAATAGACTAAAATACCCTTACACATTTTCACCTATCCCTAGCCACCAAACAGCAACCACTACCGGCCCAAATCTCCACCGCCGCCAATCTCACCCCACCGCTGCCCCCACCAGTCCTGTCGGCGTCGTTATCTCCGCTAGCCCAAACGACGACCATCACCTCAGCCGCCATCACCACCAGTCCGACCATCACCCATAGCTTCCACCAAGACCATATATGGGAGAAAGAGAAAAGAGAGAAAGAAGGGGAAGAAAGATGACAAGGAGGAGAAGAAGAAAAAGACACAGATCTACTGTAGATCTAATCGACCACCATCGCCGCCGCAGCCCCGTCACTGTCGGGACACTACCATCGGCGCGCAGCCCCACCTTTGGCGCAATTGTGGTATATATCTAAAAGAAAAAATAAGGAGAAAGAAAAGAAGAAAGAGAGGAAGCAGACTCGCCATCGCCACCGCCACAACTGCCCCCATGCGTATGCGTAGATCTAGAAGAAAAATGGATGAGAAAGAAGAAGGGGAAGATAAAGAAGAAAGATGGAGTAGAAAGAAAGACTATAGAGAGGATTAGAGGAAGAAGAAGAAGAAGATTGAAGAGAGGATCTGCAGAGATGGAGGAGAAAGAGGAGAGAAGAAAAAGAAAAAAATTGAAGAGATAAGGAAAGGAGTGGTGTAGAAAAAAAGAAGGAAAGAGAAAAGAAAAAAAAGAAAGGAAGAAAAGAAAGAAAAGGAAGAAAAGAATTGGAAGAAAGGGTAATTTAGGGAGATTAGAGATAAAATAGTAGAATGGGAACATCATTTCCGGACGGAAAAAAACGTACAATGGGAACATCATTTCCGAACGGAGGGAATAATAAATAAAAAATATTGATTACATTATAATATGAATTATCATTACAATTTTTAAACGTTATTATAAAGTCAAATAAAATTATTGATTTGAATTTTAAATCAAATCATAATCAATAAGATTCGATCAGATCAGATCCATTCAGATCAGATCAGATCTAATCAGATCAGATCAGATCAAATCCAATCAGATCAGACCAGTTTAGATCCAATCAGATCATATCAGATCAGACCAGACCAGATCAGAACTACAGAAAATCGGATCAAATCAGAAAAAATAAGTTGAACGGAATGGAGCCTTAGAGTTTCCTTCTAACTAGACTAGGAACCGACTCTAACTAGAAATAGTTTCTAGGTATATCAGAGCAATAGCTTGATACTCATTTTGAAATAACGTAGTACTCATTTTGAAATATCGTAGTATTCATTTTCACACATTTGTTCAATATTCATTTACGAATAAAGTAATACACATTCTGAAACCTAGTAGTACTCATTCCCAAATATCTTAGTACTCATTCTTAAACAACATATCATTCATCACTTGGAATCTGAAATTTTCTTTCTTCAACGCGGAAGACTAGATCGAAATTAGAACATATCCATAGCCAATAGGAATTAGAGCTTCACCTTTGTTTAGGACCCATGAGATTTGAATTACAGTAGCTTCATCGCCTATAACAATTAGAGCACTGCATAATGCAAATAGCAGCCTCCATCGCGGATCGAAATCTAAGCAGCTTTCATCGCCTAGATCCCCTTCATCACCGATCGATTTCGTGGTTGCCCGTTCCCTGCCGCAGATGCTTTATTCCTTTCGCCTAAATTAAACACCGGATGTACAATTCTTTCCGTACAGCCGATTGTATAATATAAATTGCAGACTCAGGAGTGCTTGTTAATTTTCATATAATTACTAAATATTTTGAATAAGGAAAAATGTTACAAAACCTCAAACATTACATAAATGAATGAAGGTCTTTATAAACTACTCCCTCCGTCCGGAAATAAATTTTACGCTTCTCCTTTTCTCTATCTGGATATAAAGTTTACATTTTGTTTTAAACATACTTTCTTATCCATCGCTTCATCTCCTCATTTACTCCACGCGTCATCTGTCTCTTCCTCTCCTCAATTACTTCTTCACCTCTTCCTCTCCTCAACTACTTCTTCACCTCTTCCTCTCCTCATTTACTTCTGCGTGATCTACCCTTCTCTTCTTCGTAGATCTAAGTCTGTATAGATCTTCTCAGTTTCTCCTTCTCTTGAATGGAATTCCATTATTTTCTTTACGAATCATGCATTCCAGAAACCCAATTTGTGATGGCGCCTACGTCTAAAGTTTCTAGGTATATCAGGGAAATAGCTTAGAGTTTCCTTCTAACTAGACTAGGAACCGACTCTAACTAGAAATAGTTTCTAGGTATATCAGGGCAATAGCTTGATACTCATTTTGAAATAACGTAGTACTCATTTTGAAATATCGTAGTATTCATTTTCACACATTTGTTCAATATTCATTTACGAATAAAGTAATACTCATTCTGAAACCTAGTAGTACTCATTCCCAAATATCTTAGTACTCATTCTTAAACAACATATCATTCATCAGTTGGAATCTGAAATCTTCTTTCTTCAACGCGGAAGACCAGATCGGAATTAGAACATATCCATAGCCAATAGGAATTAGAGCTTCACCTTTGTTTATGACCCATGAGATTTGAATTACAGTAGCTTCATCGCCTATAACAATTAGAGCACCGCATGCTGCAAATAGCAGCCTCCATCACGGATCAAAATCTAAACAGCTTTCATCGCCTAGATCCCCTTCATCACCGATCGATTTCGTGGTTGCCCGTTCCCTGCCGCAGATGCTTTATTCCTTTCGCCTAAATTAAACACCGGATGTACAATTCTTTCCGTACAGCCGATTGTATAATATAAATTGCAGACTCAGGAGTGCTTGTTAATTTTCATATAATTACTAAATATTTTGAATAAGGAAAAATGTTACAAAACCTCAAACATTACATAAATGAATGAAGGTCTTTATAAACTACTCCCTCCGTCCGGAAATAAATTTTACGCTTCTCCTTTTCTCTATCTGGATATAAAGTTTACATTTTGTTTTAAACATACTTTCTTATCCATCGCTTTATCTCCTCATTTACTCCACGCGTCATCTGTCTCTTCCTCTCCTCAATTACTTCTTCACCTCTTCCTCTCCTCAACTACTTCTTCGCCTCTTCCTCTCCTCATTTACTTCTGTGTTATCTACCCTTCTCTTCTTCGTAGATCTAAGTCTGTATAGGTCTTCTCAGTTTCTCCTTCTCTTGAATGGAATTCCTTGATTTTCTTTACGAATCATGCATTCCAGAAACCCAATTTGTGATGGCGCCTACGTCTACAGCTCTGGATGTTGTAATTACATATAGAGCAGGTTGTGTTGTTGCCTTGTTTTGAGTACATATCTACATATGTTCAAGCACTTACAAAAAACAAAAAATTTGAAGCACTTGGTAATACACTCCCTGCCACCATCCCAAAAACCAAAAGCCCTTCCCCTGCCCAAAATACCTTTTTGTTGTTCCCATTTCATTCAATTCAACTCTGAAGAGAGGTATTCATCTTCCTCTTCAGGGTTGAACTGAATCATATCTTCAGGTGTACTCCCATTTCCTTCTCCAAGTAGTCTTGTTGTGTTCAGGTGTACTGATGTACCCTTGGATGGCTCCACCAAAGCCCCAAAATCCAAAACAACACCAAAACCCTAATCTCCTCTCCTCTTCCTTCTTCTCCCCCTCTGGCCGAAACTACAACCCATCAACATACCCCACATGATTTTGTTCATTGAATTAAAACATAAAAGACCAAAACTCATGTCAAACCACAAACCTAATCAAGCCCTTCTTTGTCCCCATGTAAGGCCGAAACTAGGGGGGCCAAAAACAACCCCTCTTTTATTCCCCAACATTGACCAACCATTGTCCCCCTTGTGTCTCCCACCTAGGCTGGATAAACAATAACAAAAGGACAAAAGACTTTTGTGAGTTTATTGACACTCCACCCACCAAATCAGTCCCCACATACCTTCCATGAATGACCCAATATAAGGCCAATAAAACCAACCATCACCCATCCCCTTTGTCCCCCACTATTTCCCAAGAATCATCACTTATTTCCTTGTGATTTTCCTCACTAAAGGACAAGCCACCAGCCATGAAAATCAAAGACCAAATCCCTGATTTCATTCCATTAAGAAAACATAAACAAATGGATATTATTCTTGTGATTTGTGAGTGGATGTTCCTGGGAAGTTTCCCCTCTATGTGTGTGTATTTATTTCGGCCTTAGGCCATTTTGTGAGACTCATATTGTAAATTCCATTTTCCATTTAGTAATACACTTGTTGTGTTTGCTATTTAAATTCCTAAATCTATATCTTAAGAGTGGTTATCTTAAGTGTGAGTTTTAGGTTCTAGATATTTAATTAAGTGTGTCATATCTTGATTGAATTCTAGATTCAAACCCCAAGTTAAGATAAGAGTGTGTTATATCTCTTAACACCAACTTGGTTTATCCTTTCACTTTACCTCTGCCAATTTCATTTCTCACCATTTCTTCTTCTTGAACTTATTCTTTTCTTTCATCAAAAACCCAAAAAAACAACTCTTTGTTCCACCCCCATATTTCGTCCCCCTCATTTCCTCTTCACCATTCCATAATTCCATCTTCAAATAGAAACTTGATTATACCCCGGGTCTCGGGTATAACATGTACTCCCATTTCCTACGGTTTTTAAAGGGACTTAGGTAGTGTCCCATCCCTTTCCAGTCTGTTTTTTCTCATATGTTGCAGCTTATAATTGTTTACTTCTTGTTTTATGATTGTAGCCATGACGTGATGATAATTGTACTTAACCAAACTTTATTTAGTTTCTAGATTTAGAGCATTTTAAGCTCCTTAACAATTCTTGAACTGTGTTTGGAGCACACTATTCTTTTAAGAACTGGATAGCTCTGAAAACCCCAAGATCAAGGACATTTAAATCTGGAGAGTTGGGGGTGGGTTACCTAATGTGGCAACCATTAGAATTTCCTACAGCTACAAAGTTTGAGTCCAAACCTTGAATGTGTGGCATAGCATTATCCTGTTGAATATGAATGTTTTTTGATAATGTCTTGGCCACTTTTCTTGGATAGCTGGAATGACTTTATTGATAAGCACGTCTTTTGTGACTTGTTTGGTAGCTACCTTGATTGGTTTTACTTCCAACACCCCTTTAGCCCTATTCTTGCTCCTTCTTTTGGCTTGATGAACAATTTCAGTAAAATGAGAAATGTCAACTTTACCATCCCATAGAACAACTCCATTATCATCAAGAAGTGGTCTACCAACCACACATAAGAACATGACTTTTGTAATGAACCTTTTTGATTTGCATGTCCTATAGGGGTCAACTTCTTCAGGAAAAAGGTAAAATCTCAAGAACCACTTCTCATCAATGTGCAATACATTATGAAAAGTCTTGAATATAGGTTGGTGAGGGATACTCAAAGGTTCTATTTGATCTAAACAGAATCTCAACCTAGCAAGTTTATTAGCAGCAGTAAGGTATGGTTTAATAGCATTTGTATCACTCCTAAGCATACCTTTTTTTATCCACTCATGGACAGTGAACTTTGGCTTGCCAATTGCTTCTCCTAATGTTCTGATAGTACCCCTCTTCCTGAGAGGGTATCTGTGATAGCCTTTACATCCATTACTCCCGTTTTTTCTCCCACAATGACCTACCATTTTGCTTTTCACATCAACGGCAACCCCCTGCTCTAATTGTTTTTTACAATGACTCATATCTTGCTAATTGTTTGTCTTGACACATTAAACTGTGCAGCAAGGCTATTAATCTGCCCTCTCTAAGCTGAATTGGACACATTTGTATTTTGTCTTAAATTTCGAAGTAAACCTCCACTAATAAGCTATCTTAATGTTTTGTCAAGTTTTTTGGAATTCATGTGAGGATTTTCCACTGTCTTTGCAGTAGACCCGATCACGGGCCCGGGTATCCGGCCCGCCCGTAAAAGCTTGCCCGCAAAATAGTGGGCTTGGGTTTGACATTTTAGGATACGGGCCATGCTTAGGCCTTTTAAACGGCGGCCCGAATATTTTAGGGCTGGGCTCGGGTTTATGCTCAAGCCCACGGGCCGGCCCGGCCTGAATAAATTAAATATTTATATTTAATATAATTATAATAAAATAACAATAACATTAATAACATTTAATATAATTATAATAAAATAACAATAACAACATTAATAACATTTAATATAATTATAAGAAAAAAACAACATTAACAACATTAAATATTTATATTTAATATAATTATAATAAAATAACAATAACAACATTTTCGAAAATCCTCCAAAATGACACCATGTAAGGATTCAAACCCTAGAACTCCCAATCTCTATATCCGCCTAACCACCACCTTAGCTAGAGTCCTCTTGTGTCATTTCTTACATAAAGTAGAAATATATAAAATATATCCTGATAAAAAATTTCTAAAATCATTGCTTTTCATAAAACATTACAAAATATAATATTGTTACTATGATTTAAACATTTAAGTACTACGTACATACTACCTTTGTGCCTAAGTATTTGTCCTGTTTTGACTTTTTCGGTCAAATGTTTTCAACCTTTGACCTTTTAAATAAAATATACATTGTATTTTATTTAAATAAAATAATTTTTTGGAAATACCGATCCCTTCATCTTATTCCATTCACAAAACCACCATAAACACCCCCTTGTTCCTCTCTCCCATTCGGCCCATCCTCTCTCCCTCTTTCATCCTAAGTTGGTGCCTAACATTTGGTATCAGAGCTAAGTGTTGAATATCCCCTAGGACTATTCACACGCCCCTCTTGAGAAGTAAGTATCTTTTGAGCTCAAAACTCTCCCCCTCTCCTTTTCAAACCCCACGGCCAACTAAACCTTGTCTCCCATCCTTTTACCTCCACAACCATGTCAAATGAGTCACAACCTATGTCCCATGAAGAGCTCATTGCCTCTAGTTCAGCCTTGAAGGCCCAAGTTGAATACTTGGCCAAAGAGGTGGCTAAACTTACCAAGATGAAGCTGAACACATTCCAAGGAAGTGATCGTGAAGATGATGCTAGCACTAATATGGCCTAACAGTATGGCCATGCATGCAGAGTTGGATCAATTCAAACATAACGAGGTCTGTGAGCTTGTGCCTAGACCATGCAATCATTCTATTATTGGTACCAAATAGGTTTTCACAAATAAACTCGACAAAAACCACTATAAACAAAGATAGGCTTGTTAGCTAAAGGCTACAATCAACAAGAGGGAATTGACTTTGATGAGACCTATGCACCCGTAGCAAGATTAGAAGCCATTAGATTACTACTTGCGTATGATGCTACTATGAATTTCAAGTTGTGATATACCCCCAATGTTATACACGAACCAGGGGTCTTATCATGTAAGTAATTTGAGTGCAGAATTACGGAGGAATTGGAAGCAAAACTTGAACAGCTTTTAAACTTCAAAAGCGTGTGATAGTCAATTATCACCTCTTGATAATCGATTATCAAGCTTTTACTATCAAGCCAAGAAATTTCAGGAGGGGCAGATAGTCGATTATCACTTTTGTGATAACCGATTATTGGGCTTCGCTGATTATTCCAAGAGTGTTCCAAAGGGTAAGATAGAAGATTATCTGTGCTTGATAATTGATTATCAAAGTTACCAGGGCCCAAAATATGAATAGAAATGGTGGTGTCTGTGTGGGGAATGGCTGGAACAATATATGGAAAAAATGAAGGAGTTCTTTTGTGTGTTTTTTATGGAAGAAAAGAATAAAGTTAAGAAGAAAAATGGGAGATATGAAATGGAAGAAAAAACAGGGGTGGATAAACCAAGTTAGTATTTAAGAGATATTACACACTCTTATCCTAACTTGGGGTTGGAATCTAGAATTTAATTAAGATATGACACACTTAATCAAATATCAAAAACCTAAAACTCACACTTAAGATAACCACTCTTAAGATATAGAATTAGGAATTTGGCTAAAATAGCATCACACTATTTTAAGAATACTGAAAGGGTAAACAAGAATTTTAATATTCAAAAGATGATTCTTTACCATGGCCATTGGGCCTGTGTTGTATTTTGACTCAAACTTTATGGGACTAAATCTTGGATTTTTTTGGAACGGTGGATAATCGATTGTCAAAGTGGGATAATCGATTGTTAGAGGGTTCTGTTTTCAGGGATATTTTTGGCAGGAACTGCAGAATGGTGTGATATCGATTGCCAATGATGCAATAATCGATTATCAGGGGGTTCTGTTTTCTGCGAGTGTTTGGCAGGAACTACAAAATGGTATGATAGTCGATTGACAATGATGCAACAATCGATTATCAGGGGATTCTGTTTTTTGGGAGAGTTTGGCAGGAACTACAGAAGGGTGTGATAGTCGATTGTTTGTAAAGGATAATCGATTAATGAGGGTTATTGGTGTTTTATGAAGAATAGATAATCGATTTTGTAGATGACAATAATCGATTGTTTGAAGGAAGAGAGGTATTTTAGAAGAGGGGGATAAACCAAGGTGGTTTTAAGTGATATAACACACCCTTATCTTAACCTGGGATTGAATCCAATATTCAAATAAGATATCACACACTTATTGAAATAACTAGAACCTAAAACTCACACTTAAGGGAACCAACCTTAAGATATAGATTTAGGGATTTGAAACAACACACAAACAAGTGTATTATTTATGAAAATAAGAGATTACCAAGATGCCTCAAATGAGGCCTTTAGGCCGACTTAAATACAAACACAAGAGGGAGGAAGTATCCAAGTGACTTCCTTAAACAAATACTTAGAATAATATTCAATTGATTAAATCTCTTTTATTGGAATAAAATCACAAGATGGGAGGGGTTTTTTGGCTTGGAATTTTTGGCCATAAGGGAGTAGTGATGTCTGAGGATTTGATGATGACCAAGGGTTGATTTTCGAGGTTATTTGTAGGGTGGTTCATTAGGCATTATTAGGGTACAAGGAGAGGGAAGAATATTGGCTGTTTTGGCTGTTATATGGTGGTTGGAAGTCCTTGTAATTTGGCCCACAAGGAGGACCATGGGATGTGTGTGATGGATGATTCTTTGTCTTGTAGTTTGGAGTGAATATTTGAAGGTGGGGTAAGGGTGTTGTTCAGCCATGGTGAAGGTGCAAGGTAAGGGGTTTGTTTGGCTTTTATATGTAGGTTTTGTTTGGCTTCATATGGGGTATGGGGGGTGTAGTTGGTTTTCGGCCAAAGAAAGAAGGAAATAAGGAGAAAGTGATACTAGGTTTTGTAGGTTGTGTTGTGGGTTTTATTTTTGGGTTTGGGTTTGGTGGGTTCGAATTTTAGAGGTTCAAGGTTATCAAGGTTGGGTTGGATACTTTAGGATTGATAAGTTCATTCCAGAAAGGATTATAAAACTTGGAAATTATTCCATTTATTTGTTTGAGGATTTTAGAATCAACTATAGCACCCGGGGATACAACATCCTCCCCTTCTTCGGAAGAGTTTGCCCTCAAACTCGGAAGTTCTTCAGGCTCAAAGTACGGACTGAGATCTTTGATATTGAAGGTAGCAGAAACTTCATAATCTCCGGGGAGGTTGATTTTGTACGCATTCTCGTTAACCTTCTCAATGACTTCGAATGGTCCGTCAGCTCTTGGAAATAGTTTTGACTTGCGTTTTGTGGGGAAACGCTCCTTTCGAAGATGGATCCAAACTAAGTCGTCGGGTTGAAAACTTACGTTCTTCCTCTTTTTGTTGATTTGTTCACTCACACGTTCGTTCATTGCTTCTATCTTGTCTCGAACCTTGTTCTGGAGGTCTTGAATATACTTTGTCCTTTGTTCGGCTTCCCAGCTGTAACCTATACTTGTCATGATGGGATTAAGCTCAAGAGGGGGTTAAGGGGTTCAAACCATAGACCATAGTGAATGGGGATAAGCCCGTAGTCCTGCTTGGAGTCTGATTGTATGCAAATTCTGCGTGTGGCAAGAGCTCCTCCCATTGCTTGATGTTTTTCTTGATCAAAACTCGTAGAAGTGTTCCGAGAGTCCTATTTGTAACTTCGGTCTTGCCATCAGTCTGCGGATGGCTCGATGTGCTGAACTTGAGTTTAGTTCCTAGTTTTCTCCATAGGGTTAGCAAAAAATGGCTAAGGAATTTCGAATCCCTATCTGAAACGATGCTTCGGGAAATGCCGTGGACATTAACTATTTCTCGAAAATAAAGGTCCACCACTTGTGATGCATCGTAGGTTGTGAGACACGGAATAAAGTGGGCCATTTTAGAAAAATGGTCCACGACTACCATAATGGAATCCTTGTTCTTCTGAGTCTTAGGCAGCCCGGTAATGAAGTCCAAGCTAACGTCTTCCCATGGAGTATTTGGCACGGGCATTAGCATGTCTATTCCTTGCGGTAGGATGTGGGTTTTGGCGAGGTGGCAAGTGGAACACCTCTTGACAAAGTGTTCAACATCTTTCTCCGTCTTGGGCCAGAAGTAATGCTCCTTCATCATGAAGTACGTCTTGTTGATTCCGAAATGACCCGCCAATCCGCCACCATGTACTTCTTCAATGATAGTTTCACGAACGCTGCTTCGGGGTATGCACAATTGATTGCCGTGGAGTAGGTAGCCATCTTTGAGGAGATAATCACCATGTGGCCGAACAAGGCATTGTCCATACACGTCCTTGAAATCTCCGCGTTCTTTGTACAGATCCCGCAAACAATCAAAACCAAGAATTTTGGTACTAAGTACCGTTAGTAATAAATGCCTCCGCGACAATGCATCGGCACCTTTGTTGAGGGTCCTATTCTTGTCTTTTATGGTAAAGGTGAAAGTTTGGATATATTCAACCCATTTTGCATGGCGGGGTCAAAGCTTATGCTGCCCTTGTATGTACTTCAACGCTTCGTGATCGGAGTGAAGAATGAACTCCTTACTCACGAGATAGTGCCTCCAATGCTCTAATGATCTCACCAAGGCGTAGAACTCCTTGTCATATGTGGAATATCTTCTCCTGGTCTCATTTAGATTTTGACTAAAGTATGAGACCGGGTGACCCTCTTGGGTGAGAACTACTCCTATGCCTACGCTTGAGGCATCACACTCGACTTCGAACATCTTTTCGAAACTAGGGAGGGCTAACACGGGGGCTTGTGTTAGGCCTTCCTTTATGGTCTCAAAAGCTTGTTGGGCCTTTGGATTCCATTCAAACTTTTGATGCTTCGTCAAGTCGGAAAGGGGCCGATTATGGTGCTAAAATCCTTAACGAACCTTTGGTAGAACGAAGCTAGTCCATGAAAGCTTCGAACCTGTTGCATAGAGGTGGGAATAGGCCAATCTCGAATTGCTTGGGTCTTCTTTTCATCCACTCGAATGCCTTCTCCCGAGATATAGTATCCCAAGAACTCCGTCTCTTGACAGAAAAATTGACTCTTTTCCAGATTCCCATACAGCTTTTCTTTGTCCAATTTGTTAATCACCAAGGTGAGGTGATTCACGTGCTCTTCTTCACTTCTACTGTAGATCAAAATGTCGTCAAAGCATACAACGACAAAATGACCTAGGAAAGGTTTCAGGACTTGATTAATCAATCTCATGAAGGTGCTTGGTGCATTAGTGAAGCCGAATGGCATGACTAACCATTCGTACAACCTGAACTTGGTCTTGAAAGCCGTCTTCCACTCATCTTCTTCGAAAATTCGAATTTGATGGTATCCACTTCGAAGATCAATCTTCGAAAAGACCTTAGAACCGTGAAGCTCGTCCAACATATCTTTAAGCCTAGGTATGTGATACCTATACTTGATTGTAATCTTGTTTATGGATCGGCTATCGCAACACATGCGCCATGTACCATTTTTCTTAGGTACTAGAAGCACCGGGAAAGCACATGGACTTAGACTTTCCCTCATGAATCCCTTGGCTATCTGTTGTATCCCCGAGCGCTACAGTTGATTCGCAAACACTCAAACAAATAAATGGAATAATGTCCAAATGTCATAATCCTTTTTGGAATGAATTCATCACCCCTAAACCCTGCTATCCAACTTTGATACACCTCCCTCCTTTTCCTTAAACTTGGCCGAACCACAAGGACCCAAAAACCAGCCATTCTCAATGTCTAAAAACCAACCAACATTAGGGACCACTTGTCCCCTAGTAAGGCCGAATTTGCATAAGGAATAGGCTAAGGAACATGTGTTGTTGTTTGATAGCTTACCCACCATATATTCCCTACATTAAAAGCCAAACACATATAAAATATTCACACCCTTGACCTTTATTCTAACTAGCCGGATGCAACCCTTAACCCACCATATATTTCCCCACACAACCCACCAAATATTCCTCACATCAAACACTCCCCTTTGTTTCCCTAATATGGCCGAACCAATCCCACTCAAACATCATAAAAAATCATCTCTAAATCTTAATATTCCCACACACCCTTTTGTCCCTCAATAAGGCCAAAAACATCAAAGCCAAAATTCCCCATTATCTCTGGTTTTCATTCCATAAAAAGATGTGATCAGTTGGGAATTATTCTAGATATTTGTTTAAGGAAGTTGCTAAGAATTTTCCCTTTTATTGCCTATATTTATTTTTGGCCAAAGGGCCTCATTGTAAGGCATATTTTGTAATCCCATTTTCAAGATAATACAACTTGTTGTGTTGTTTTAAAATTCCTAATTTCTATATCTTAAGGTTGGTTCCCTTAAGTGTGAGTGTTAGGTTCTAGAATTTCATTACGTGTGTTATATCTTAATTGAAGTCTAGATTTCAACCCCAAGAAAGGATAAGAGTGTGTTATATCTCTTAGACCTCCTTGGTATATCTCCCTTTTCTAAAACACCTCCTTTTCGTTCCCTGAAACTACCATATAATCGATTATCAACTTGGTAAAATCGATTATCAACTCACGTGAAACATCTGCAGCCATCAATAATCGATTTACATATCCTTGTAAATCAACTATTACCCCTTTTTGAAAATCTCCGCCAAATCCCTCGAGAAGCTGAACCCTTCAATAATCGATTCTCTTTTAGATAATCGACTATCACCCCTCCTGCAATCTTAAAACCACTGTATCCCTCAAAACACCCAAAGCTAAGATACAACATTTGGTATCGGAGCCCATTGTTCTACATCCTTAAGGACCAAAAACACACTTCCCTCCTCCTTGTTTCCCTTCCATTCGGCCATAACCTACTACCCATTATCTTCTTCCTTATCACCATGTCAAACCCATCTCAAACCCTCACCAATGAAGAACTTCAAGCCTCCAATGTTGCCCTAAAAGCTCAAGTTGAATACTTAGCCAAGCAAGTAGCTCAACTCACCAAGATGAAGTTAAGAATGGCGGATACCCCCGAGGAGAGTGATGAAGAACAAGAGATTGAAACACATCCTACGGGAGACATTCAGATAACCAAGAGCTCGCCTTTGTCTGCTCCGAGACATTCTTCTTCCACTAGCTCTTCCTCTACCCATGAGGGGCTGACTTCTTCTTCTTCATATTCCACAATGGCTATTATTTTTTTTGGACACTCATTAGCATAATGATATATCCCAGAGCACCATAAATCACCCTCAAGTCCTTAAGGAAATCAGTGGAATAATGTCCAAGTGTTATGACCCCCTCTGGAATGAAATCATCATCAAACCATGCACCCTAACCATACTTTCCCTCAACCCATCACCACATTAATAACCAATCCCAGCACTTCACAATCCACTCCCAGGAATCCAAAGAAAACCAAGCCACAATTTCCCTTTCTTCTTATTTTACAATGCCGAAAATAAGTGTCCAAAAACACACCCAACATGGTCCCCATTATGTTCCCCAATACACTCAAATTATAAACCAAGATGCCCAGGGATATTTTCCTTCACAATAATACATCCAATCCCCACAACAAACCTACAACAAAACTCCAAATGACACACCCCACACACACCCCTTTGTCTCCCAACCCTGACCAAATTCAAATTCCCCCAAAACCTCCACAAATACCCAGCCAAATGTACCACTTCATCTTACCCCCACTCCTTGGCCCTCAACCTCAGCCCTCCCCACATTCATCCCTCCTTCCCCCAACATTTCCTGCAACTCAGAAACAGCCCAAAACCCCACCAAACAACCCATATCCCTGATTTCATTCCACTTAAGAAACATAAGCACATGGGCATTATTTTGAGTGAGTTGTATTTTCCCTCATTACCTCCAATGTAATCCTATATATTCAGCAATAGGCCTGGGTGTAGAAACACATTGTATTCCCCTTTTAATCAAAGTGATTCACTTGTGTGTTTCATTCCAAATTCCTAATCCTATATCTTAAGAGTGGTTCTCTTGAGTGTGAGTTTTAGGTTCTAGTTATTTAAATAAGTGTGTTATATCTTATTTGAATGCTAGATTC
The DNA here is from genome assembly GCA_003260385.1 of Cuscuta australis. Taxonomy (NCBI): domain Eukaryota; kingdom Viridiplantae; phylum Streptophyta; class Magnoliopsida; order Solanales; family Convolvulaceae; genus Cuscuta; species Cuscuta australis. The sequence continues at coordinate 13,172 of NQVE01000172.1, read as the reverse complement.
AACCTCAAGTTAAGATAAGGGTGAGTAACATCCCTTAACACCAACTTGGCTTGTTCCCCTTCCCAAAGAAACACCTCTTTTTCTGTCTCGAGCTGTCCAATAATCGATTATCGGTAGTAGAAGTCGATTATCTATCCTTCGTAAAACATCTCCAGTCTTCAATAGTCGATTATCACTTTCAGATAATCGATTATCAGCTTTTCCCAGAAACCTGCAACTCACAATAATCGATTGTCACTCCCCATCAATCGATTATCGCCCTTCTCAGAGGATTCCCAGAAAACTACCCAGAACCTGAAGCCTTCAATAATCGATTATCCACTTAGGACAATCGATTATTAGCTTTTCCCAGAAACCTGTAATTCTCAATAATCGATTGTCACTCCCCCATCAATCGATTGTCTCCCTTCTCAGAGGATTCCCAGAAAACTACCCAAAACCTGAAGCCTTCAATAATCGATTATCCACTTAGGACAATCGATTATCTCCCTCTCCTGCAAATAAAGAGTCTGAGACTATAAAACCCTGAGCTTAGATATAACATTTGGTATCAGAGCCCAGTTGTTAAGCATTCCCTGAGGCCATACAACACACTTCCCCTTTTCTTTCCTTTCTATTTCCTTTACTCTCTCTCCCTTATTATCATCATGTCAAACACTTCCAACAACCTGTCCAACGAAGAACTCCTAGCCTCCAATGCTGCTCTCAAGGCCCAAGTCGAGTACTTGGCCAAGCAAGTTGCCCAACTCACTAAGCTCAAGATGAGCATGGTGAATACCCCGGAGGAAAGTGAAGAAGACGAAGAAGTTCACCCCGAAGCTAACTCCAGTAACACCACTAGAGAGGAGAATCATGAACGAGGAGCTACCGATTTCAAGGTGGACATACCAACCTTTGAAGGGAAGAACGATCCGGATGACTTTCTAGAGTGGCTGGAAACTGTTGAGCGTGTCTTTGACTTCAAAGATGTGCCCGAAGAAAAAAAGGTCAAGATCGTGGCATTGAAGTTTCGGAAGTATGCCTCCACTTGGTGGTCCAACCTATCCACCAAAAGAAGGCGAGAGAATAAGGCCCCTCTGAAGACCTGGCTCAAGATGAGGAGCTTGTTGAAGAAAAAGTTCCTACCCGAACAATATGTACGGGACAACTTTTCCAAACTTCAACACCTAAGGCAAGGTCCCCGCTCAGTTGAGGACTATACTCGGGAGTTTGAAGAACTTTTGATGAGATGTGATCTTCACGAAAACGATTCACAAACATTGGTACGTTACCCATTTGGATTAAACACTCAAATAGCTAATGTAGTAGAACTGCAACCTTATGATACCTTTGAAGAGCTCTCTAAGCTGGCTCTCAAAGTTGAGTCCCAACTTAAGAGAAACAAAACCTCATTTGTCCGTACTTCACCCTTTTCCAAAACCCCTCCAACTACCTCAAAGATAACTCCAAACACCCCTGCTCAAAATACCCACTCAAAACCCAACTCTATCCCGTCTACGTCCACCAATCCACCCCATTCAAAACATCCCAAACAAACACCCGGACTCCAAATGTTTTCGTTGCCAAGGCATAGGGCATTTTGCCAATGAATGTCCCAACAAGAAGATAATGGCCATTGTTGAATGCGAAGAAGAAGAGATCAGTCCTTCGTGGGCTGAAGAAGAGCTTGAAGAAGAAGAGTGTGTTGGAGCGGACGAAGGAGAACTCTTGGTCATCCGAAGGGCCTTGAGTAACATAGCTAGTCCCGATGACCAACTACAGCGGGAAAACATTTTCCATACCCGTTGTACTATTCAAAAGAAGGTATGTACTTTGATCGTGGATAGCGGAAGTTGCACCAACGTCGCTTCAAAAACGTTGGTAGATAAGCTGAAGTTGAAGACCTCACCACACCCGAGGCCATACACGATTCAGTGGTTGAACCATGGCAAGGGATTACGTGTGGATTCCCGGAGTTTGGTATCATTAAGCATTGGACGAAGTTATTCCGACGAGATATGGTGTGATATCATCCCAATGGATGCCTGCCATGTGCTATTGGGACGACCTTGGTTATTTGATCGGAAGGTGTTCCATGATGGATATGCCAACACATATTCATTTCTCATCAACAAGAAGAAGGTTACCCTCACATCCTTGCCCCCTCTAACCCCACAGCTACCCCCCCATCCGAAGAAGAAACCCCCGTTCTCATTTCCACTATATTGCAAGCCGAACACCATGAATATGAACCCCAAAAAGAACTGATATCTCTTTGAAAATGAAGCCTCCGATTCTGCCACAACCTCAGCACCACCTCACCCGTTAGCCAAGCCTATCGTTGAGCAATTCTCCCATGTCTTTCCCGAAGATGTGCCTCACGGCCTACCGCCAAAACGAGACATTCAACACAAGATTGATCTCATTCCTGGAGCTGCCCTACCAAACAAGCCTGCGTACCGAATGAACCCTGAGGAAACCAAGGAGGTCCAACGGCAAGTTGATGAGTTACTAGCCAAAGGCTTCGTGAGAGAAAGCCTGAGCCCCTGTGCTGTTCCGGCTCTCTTGGTGCCAAAGAAAAATGGTACTTGGCGTATGTGTTGTGATAGCCGAGCCCTTAACAAGATTACCATCAAGTATAGGTACCCCATACCTAGGCTTGAGGACATGTTGGACGAACTTCATGGATCCAATATCTTCTCAAAGATTGATCTCCGAAGTGGTTATCATCAAATTCGAATCTTTGAGGGAGATGAATGGAAAACAGCATTCAAGACAAAGTTCGGGTTATACGAGTGGCTAGTTATGCCATTTGGGTTAACCAATGCACCAAGCACATTCATGAGGCTAATGAATCAAGTGTTGAAGCCATTTATAGGTCACTTTGTCGTAGTGTACTTTGACGACATTTTGATCTACAGCCGGAATGAGGAAGATCATGCTAATCACCTCACTTTGGTGATTAAGAAATTGGAAGAAGAGAAGTTATATGGAAACCTTGAGAAGAGTCAATTCTTTTCTCAAGAAACCGAGTTTTTGGGATACTTTATCTCCAGTGAAGGGATCAAAGTCGATGAGAAGAAAACACACGCCATACGAGATTGGCCCGTTCCCACAACAGTGCAGCAAGTTAGGAGCTTCCATGGCCTTGCATCCTTCTATCGGCGATTTGTGAAGGACTTTAGTACTATCACTGCCCCCCTCACGGACTTGACAAAGAATCCGAAGTTTGAGTGGAACTCGAGAGCCCAACAAGCCTTCGAAGCAATCAAGGATCGCTTAACGCATGCCCCCGTATTGGCCCTGCCCAGTTTCGAGAAGTTGTTCGAGGTGGAGTGTGATGCATCGGGAGTTGGCATTGGGGCTGTCCTAACTCAAGAGGGACACCCGGTTTCCTACTTCAGTGAGAAGCTCAATGACACACGAAGACGCTATTCTACCTACGACAAAGAATTCTATGCGTTGGTACGGTCTCTTGAGCATTGGCGACACTATCTCGTGAGTAAGGAATTCATCCTTCACTCCGACCATGAGGCGTTGAAGTACATTCAAGGGCAGCACAAGCTTCGACCCCGTCATGCCAAATGGGTTGAATACATTCAAACCTTTACATTCACCATCAGGCACAAGAACGGGTCCATGAACAAAGGCGCGGATGCGTTGTCTCGGAGACACTTATTACTAAACGGTACTTAGTACCAAACTTCTTGGTTTTGAATTTTTGCAGGAACTCTACAAGGATGATGAAGATTTCAAGGAAATGTATGCCCAATGCTTATCTCGGCCTCATGGAGATTACCTAATCAAAGATGGTTACCTCTTTCGTGGTAATCAACTGTGCATCCCGAGGAGCAGCGTTCGTGAAACCCTAATAGACGAGGTCCATGGTGGTGGACTAGCCGGTCACTTCGGGATCAACAAGACTTATTTGATGATGAAAGAGCATTACTTCTGGCCCAAAATGGAGAGAGACGTCGAGCACTTCATCAAGAGATGTCACACTTGTCAACTTGCAAAGTCCCAAGCCCTACCCCAAGGAATGCACTTACCCTTACCCGTCCCGTACGCCCCGTGGGAAGATGTTAGCCTAGATTTCATTACTGGGCTGCCCCGAACTCAACGAAGCAAGGATTCCATAATGGTGGTTGTGGATAGATTCTCAAAGATGGCCCATTTCATTCCCTGCGTTACTACATACGATGCTTCCCAAGTAGCCGATCTCTACTTCCGAGAGGTCGTTAAACTCCATGGCATACCTCGCAGCATGGTCTCTGATAGGGATCCCAAATTCCTTAGCCATTTTTGGATGACATTGTGGAGAAAGCTAGGCACAAAGCTCAAATTCAGCACTACTAGCCATCCGCAAACTGACGGACAAACCGAGGTCACCAACAGAACGCTTGGAACTCTCCTTCGAGTTCTAATCAAACGAAACATCAAGCAATGGGAAGAGCTACTGCCGCACGCCGAGTTTGCCTATAACCGAACCCCAAACAAGACCACGGGGCTATCCCCGTTCATGGTGGTCTATGGTTCGAACCCCCTCACCCCACTTGAGCTTGATCCCATCGTAGGAAAAGAGAAATACAGTTGGGCAGCTGATCAACGGTCCAAGGAAATTCAAGAACTCCATGAAAAGGTTCGAGAGAAGATTGAAGCGGTAAATGAGAAAGTTAGTAACAGGATCAACAAAGGAAGAAAATTCACAAGTTTTCAGCCCGGTGACTTGGTTTGGCTTCACCTAAGGAAAGAGCGTTTTCCCGCCAAACGTAAGTCCAAGTTACTACCAAGAGCCGACGGCCCATTTGAGATTCTAGAGAAGATCAACGACAACGCCTACAAAGTCAATTTGCCTGGAGATTACGGAGTCTCTGCTACATTCAATGTCAAGGATCTCAGTCCATATTTTGACTCTGAAGAACTTCCAAGTTTGAGGACAAACTTTTCTGAAGACGGGGAGGATGATATATCCCAGAGCACCATAAATCACCCTCAAGTCCTTAAGGAAATCAGTGGAATAATGTCCAAGTGTTATGACCCCCTCTGGAATGAAATCATCATCAAACCATGCACCCTAACCATACTTTCCCTCAACCCATCACCACATTAATAACCAATCCCAGCACTTCACAATCCATTCCCAGGAATCCAAAGAAAACCAAGCCACAATTTCCCTTTCTTCTTATTTTACAATGCCGAAAATAAGTGTCCAAAAACACACCCAGCATGGTCCCCATTATGTTCCCCAATACACTCAAATTATAAACCAAGATGCCAGGGATATTTTCCTTCACAATAATACATCCAATCCCCACAACAAACCTACAACAAAACTCCAAATGACACACCCCACACACACCCCTTTGTCTCCCAACCCTGACCAAATTCAAATTCCCCAAAACCTCCACAAATACCCAGCCAAATGTACCACTTCATCTTACCCCCACTCCTTGGCCCTCAACCTCAGCCCTCCCCACATTCATCCCTCCTTCCCCCCAACATTTCCTGCAACTCAGAAACAGCCCAAAACCCACCAAACAACCCATATCCCTGATTTCATTCCACTTAAGAAACATAAGCACATGGGCATTATTTTGAGTGAGTTGTATTTTCCCTCATTACCTCCAATGTAATCCTATATATTCAGCAATAGGCCTGGGTGTAGAAACACATTGTATTCCCCTTTTAATCAAAGTGATTCACTTGTGTGTTTCATTCCAAATTCCTAATCCTATATCTTAAGAGTGGTTCTCTTGAGTGTGAGTTTTAGGTTCTAGTTATTTAAATAAGTGTGTTATATCTTATTTGAATGCTAGATTCAACCTCAAGTTAAGATAAGGGTGAGTAACATCCCTTAACACCAACTTGGCTTGTTCCCCTTCCCAAAGAAACACCTCTTTTTCTGTCTCGAGCTGTCCAATAATCGATTATCGGTAGTAGAAGTCGATTATCTATCCTTCGTAAAACATCTCCAGTCTTCAATAGTCGATTATCACTTTCAGATAATCGATTATCAGCTTTTCCCAGAAACCTGCAACTCACAATAATCGATTGTCACTCCCCATCAATCGATTATCGCCCTTCTCAGAGGATTCCCAGAAAACTACCAGAACCTGAAGCCTTCAATAATCGATTATCCACTTAGGACAATCGATTATTAGCTTTTCCCAGAAACCTGTAATTCTCAATAATCGATTGTCACTCCCCCATCAATCGATTGTCTCCCTTCTCAGAGGATTCCCAGAAAACTACCCAAAACCTGAAGCCTTCAATAATCGATTATCCACTTAGGACAATCGATTATCTCCCTCTCCTGCAAATAAAGAGTCTGAGACTATAAAACCCTGAGCTTAGATATAACACATAATGTCTAAGGCCTTGGCAACGGAAACACTTGGGAGCTCGGGTGTTGGTGGGATTTGCTTTGTATGGTGCCGAGTTGGATGAGGAGGGTATGGAGTTGGGTTTTTAGGGTGTACCCTAGGTAGTAGAGGTGGTTTTAGGTGAGGGGTAGGTTGCTTTGGTGAAGGGAGAGGGGCGGCTAAAGGGAATTTTCGTCCTCTTGAGTTGGGCTTCAACCTTGAGAGCAAGCTTGGATAGTTCTTCAAAGGTGTCAAAGGTTGTAGCTCCACAACGTTAGCTATTTAGGTGTTAAGTCCAAATAGGTAACGAACAAAGGTTTGAGAATCATCTTCTTGCAAATCACACCTCATAAGAAGTTCTTCAAACTCTCGAGTGTAATCTTCGACAGATCGAGTGCCTTGTCTTAGTTGTTGAAGACGAGCAAAGTTGTCCTTTACGTATTGTTCGGGAAGGAACTTCTTCATCAAGGCTCGCATTTTGAGCCATGTTTTGATGGGAGTCTTGCCTTCGCGTCTTCTCTTGGTGGTCAAGTTTGTCCACCAAGTTGAAGTGTACGTTCGAAGCTTCAATGCCACCAACTTAACCTTCTTATCTTCGGGGACGTATTTGAAATCAAAGATGCGTTCAAAGGTTTCCAACCATTCTAGGAATTCATCTGGATCGTTCTTCCCTTCAAAGGTTGGGAGATCAACCTTGAAGTCTATGGTTGCTCTCTCATTGAAGCTACCTTCGTGTTATTGCTTGAATTCCTAGAATGGTTAGAAACTGTTGAGCACGTCTTTGATTTCAAAGACGTCCCAGAAGATAAGAAGGTTAAGTTGGTAGCATTGAAGCTTCGAAAGTACGCTTCAACTTGGTGGACGAATTTGACCACCAAGAGAAGATGCGAAGGTAAGGAACCTATCAATACATGGTAGAAAAAGCAAGCTTTAATGAAAAAGAAATTCCTTCCCGAACAGTATGTAAGAGACAACTTTGCTCGTCTTCAACAACAAAGGCAAAGCACTCGATCGGTTGAAGATTACACTCGGGAGTTTGAAGAACTTCTTACGAGGTGTGATTTACAAGAAGATGATTCTCAAACCTTGGTTCGTTACCTATTTGGACTTAACACTCATTTGATCCGGGAATTCTTTTATGACATCCAATTCTTCCACGGTGGTGCAAAAGTTTGAGGACAAACTTTCTTTGAAGAAGGGGAGTATGTTATACCCCTGGATGGCTCCACCTAAACCCAACCTCTCCCAAAATATCCAAAAGTATTTCATCTCTTCTTTTAGACCAAAATAAAGTCTTCCCATCTATATTAAAGCCTTGGCCGAAATTAGGATCCAAAGAAGACAAATAAAACCTTAGTTTGTTGTTTTTACCCTCTAAAGTCTTCCATTTAGCCAAATAATGTTTCCAATGTTTCCCTTCCATCATGGACGAAATTTCCACTCCAAAATGACTCATTTTTCAAACAAAACATAGCCAAACCCGTGAGATAGCGGACCGGTGTGCCACTGGATTGGTATCCGAATATACAACATTTTCAAAATAATTTTAAACAAACGTTCTTTCAATACATATAAAAATCCATCGGAGTAATTTAAAATAATGTGGAAGCCTTTTTAAAGTCAAACAACTTGGGATCTTGCCCGAAAACGTAATAAGCATTAAAGTTAATTAAATAAAGCATAATCAACAGATTAAAGAGACAGCCACGCCATCGTACATCTCCTCCTCAATGCCCTCTGGGATCGGCTCTAGGTTCATCTGTCTGATCACCTACGGACAGCAAAAAGGAAAACAACGCTATCCGCTCAGCATTGACGCTGAGTGGCACTCCATTGTAGCACAAGAATAAACATAATAATTCAATGATTAGATCGTGCATATGTTTATCCTTTTAATAAAAATCAATTCAACTTTAAATTCGGTTCTTTAGACGGTTGACCAACAATCAACTTATTTTCTTTCTTTTCAAAACGATTTAGGTGTTACGGGTTTCTCATTAACTCTTTGACCACCGGTCAAACCAATTTAGACTTTCACCAAAGTCAAACCACTTAATATTTAATGCCTATGACGGAGATAGCCTTAATCCGTAATACCGAAGATAGCCTCAATTCGGTGGAGGTAGGATCCCTCGGGCGATAGCCTCAAACCCAAGATCACAGACCCTCGTGCGCACGTCTTAACCTCACTGACCAGGCCTGCAGCCGCCCGAGCAATGGCCAGTTTCTATGTTCAATCACAATAAACCAATTGACCTTAATCACCGATTAGAATTAATTAATTAACTTAACTAATTCATTAAAGTCTTGGATTTAACCATTCGGTCAAACCTACGTCGACAGAATATCCAGTCAAAGCCTAAGTCAAACGTGACCTAACCCGAGTCAAAGTCAAACCTGTTCAGTCAATCCATAATCCTCAACAATTCAATTCAAATAATCAATTTAATTCAATTAACCAATTTAGCCAAATTATAGCATAAACACATATAACGATCCAAACCATTAAATCTATTCTGAATGCTATTAACTTCATAGTACGGACCTGGATTACGCCGAAATCGAATCGATAGCTCGAACGGAAGACAAATCGAAGAAATCAAACGAACGGGTCAAATTGAGTTAAAATGCGAAATCGACCAATCAATCCGGCGTGGAGGTTAATCTGCCGGCGATATCAACTCGGGGCAGCGGCTGGATGCGGCGACGGTGACGGACGCCGGCGACAGTGGCGGAGCGGTAACTCGACGGCGGTGAGCAGCGACTGGCGGCGCTGCAATTCGACGGCGAGGAAGGACGCCGGCAGTGGAGGCGACGTCCGCCAGAACGACGAGGTGAACCGTCGTCGGCGGCGCTGATGCTGACGGCGGACCTCTGGCGAAGGAAGCAGCGGCGGCGACTGGCTGGGGAAGGGTGACCGGCGCTAGACTCGACGGCGATGATGGTGGCGGACTTCCGGCGAAGACGAAACAGCGGCGATTGGAGACCGTCGTCGGCGGCGCTGACCCTGGCTGTAGGCGACGGGGTTCCGGCGACGGTAAGGCAGCAGTGATAGGCTGGTGCGGCGAGGGGCGGAGGTCTGCGATGCCGGCGTGGTCGAACGGTAGGGTGGATGACCGGCGGCTGGCTGCTCCAATTGGACGGCGACGATGGCTGGGGAAGACGAAGAAGAAAGAAGAAGAAAGAAGAAGAAGAAGGAGAAGGACGGAAGAAGAAGAACGAACGAAAGAAGAAGATAAGGTAATCGTGTGGTAGATAATAGGTTTAGGTTTATTTAATGGTCCCATTCCTAAAAGGATTGGGCTTCGGACCCAAAATACCTGATTAAATGGTCATAACATGAGCTCCATAACTCCGATTCGCGAGCCGTCTGAACCGACGCAATCACAAAAATATTTCCTACGAGATGACATAAAAGTTGGGCTTAGAATCCAAATTATAATTTTAACCCCTTTTTGGGCCAATTCGTAATCAATTGCTCTAACAATTTAATTAATTCTTTTGGGCCAGATTTCGTGGCGTTACACAAGAGAGTCACATGTTGGACGAATATACAAGCAAAAGCTTCTCTCTTATCCCATGTCATAACCCCATCGTTGTTTCCCCATTGTGTTCCCCAACTAGGCTGAACTAACACCTACTATAATCCAAGACACAATGGCCCAACCCACACCAATCAACCCTCTTTTGTTTCCCCCATATACTGCCCACGAAGTACTCCAAAACAGCCATCCTTCCCCTTTTTAAATGCTTTCCCTTGGCCAGAATTATTTCCCCCAAAACCCAATCAAATAAGTGAGATACATTCACCTATCCTTACCATTCACTAGTGGCAAAAACACCAGCCCTACAAGTACAACTTATCCCTGATTTTCTCCCCACCAAAAGGACAACAACAAGTGGAGGTCATGCTACTGATTTGAGAGAAGGAGATAGGAAGCTTCCACATGTTCACATTCATTATATTGTGTATTATTTTCCCCTTCCCCTCTCCCTATATAATGTAACCTTAGGGCAATGTGCAGGGACAATGGAATCATATTAAAAACCTTTTACTCTTTGAGTATTCTTAAAATGCTGTGATGCTATTTTAGCCAAATTCCTAATTCTATATCTTAAGAGTGGTTATCTTAAGTGTGAGTTTTAGGTTCTAGTTATTTGATTGAGTGTGTAATATCTTGATTAAATACTAGAGTTTAACCCCAAGTTAATCTAGAGGTGAGCTTATCCTTTAGTATTAATTTGGCTCAAATTTAAGATAAGAGTGTGTTTATCTCTTATTCCTTATTTGGAATTTATCCCATCCTTTCTAAACCCATCCTTCATCCCTGATTTTCAACTCTTCTTCATAATATCAAAACCCAAAAAGAACTCCTTCACATTCCCATATTTTCATCCAGCCCATTTTCCCTTCATTATTCCACAATTCCATCTCCAAAAACACCAACTTCATTAGACCCCTTGTTGTACCCAAACTTAGGATAGATAAACAGGAACAAATTCACTTCAAGGTTCAGAGCTAAGGAATAATCGATTAACACAATTGATAAATCGATTAATAGGGATTAGCTCAACTGGAATTGTTCAGAGGAACCAGATAATCGATTGACACTACAAGACAATCGATTGTGTGATGTTGCAGATTTTGAAGAAGAATCAGAAGGCTTCAATAGTCGATTATCAAACAATGATAATCGATTATTAGGGTGTAGCTCAACTGGAAACGTTCAGAGGAACCAGTTAGTCGATTGACACTACAAGATAATCGATTGTGTGATGCTGCAGATTTTTGAAAAGGAATCAGAAGGCTTCAATAGTCGATTATCAAGAAATGATAATCGATTATTTATGGGTTCAGGATCAGAAATAGAAGAAAAGAAGGGAAATGTTTTGTGGTTTTTGTATAAAGGATAAACCAAATAATATGTAAGAGATAAACACACTCTTTATATATATTTGGGGCTATTATCTATTTTATACTATAATAATCACTATTAAAGTATTAAATAGACTCCTAACACACACTCAAAAGTAGCCAACTTTAGAGATATTTCATTAGGAAATGGATTGAACTAGCTTCACACCAATTCAGGGATTACTTCAAGAGTAATATTGATAATGAAAATGAGATGATTTTTACAAGGCCTCATGGCCGAAATATATAATGCAAAAATAAGGGAAATTACACTTCACTTTCTTACAAATCATGTGATTAATATCCATGTGTTATTATTCTTAGTGGGCAGCACTCATTGACCAGGAAAAGGAGATTAAAAGGCTGGGATTTTGGCTTAGCATGGTTCATTAATTCCTGCCATGTGAGAAGGAAATCAAGGAAAATTGTAACTTTGACAATTAATGATAATGTGACAAAGTTTGCACTATTCAATCACTGATTTTGGTTCCTTGATGTTTTTATATTTATCCTTGGTAAATGGAGTTGTGTTTATGGATATTTGGAGTGGGAAATTCGGCCATATGCTGAAGGATATGAATGGGATTGGGTTTGAACAACAGGACAAAATCAGCACTATTCAATCAAGGAAAACTTTTTCCTGATTTTGTTTTTGTTTTGTGGAACATAATGTGGCCTGATTTTGGGTAAAAGAGTTGGGAAATTCGTGGGTTTGAAGTGGGGAAGTGAAAGGGAGGTTTTATTTTAATTAAAAGGAACAGCAGAAGTAGAAATAATACACAAGGCTTGTCCTTCTGACCTCATTCTCGTTCAAGGTTAAAAAGAAGAGAAAGGACTTTATTTTGTTTATTAAATGGAAATAAAAGACTTTGGATATTTGGAAAGGATATGGAAAGGCTTGATATCAAGAAGAACTTTGGAGGAGCAGGGTTATGGTTTGGGTTTTAGGGTACGAAAGGTTAATGAGTTCAGCCCAAAAAGGATCATAACACTTAGATATTAACCCTTTGATTTGTTTTATGGTTTGTGGTGTAACCTCCGTGCTTGTAGGAGCATCCCGGGGTACATCATCCTCCCTTCTTCAGAAGAGTTTGACCTCAAACTCGGAATATCTTCGGGTTCAAAGTACGGGCTGAGATCCGTGACATTGAACGTGGCTGAAACTCCATAGTCTCCAGGTAGGTCTATCTTGTATGCGTTGTCGTTGACCTTAGCTAAAACTTCGAACGGACCATCTCCTCGGGGCAGTAACTTGGACTTGCGTTTTGAGGGAAAACGCTCTTTTCTAAGGTGGATCCACACAAGATCTCCAGGTTGGAAATCCATCTTCTTGCGTCGCTTGTTGATCTTTTCACTGACACGCTCATTCATTTTCTCAATTTTTGCACGGACCTTGTTGTGAATATCTTGTATCTCCTGTGCTCGTTTCTCCGCTTCCCAACTGTACTTTGTATCTGTTAAAATTGGATTAAGATCAAGTGGGGTAAGGGGATTAACACCATAAACAGTAACAAATGGTGAAACGCCTGTTGTTTTGCTTGGACTGCGGTTGTAAGCAAATTCGGCATGAGGAAGCAATTCTTCCCACTGTTTGATGTTCTTCTTGATGATGGCACGAAGGATGGTACCAAGTGTTCGATTTGTTACTTCCGTCTGGCCATCGGTTTGCGGGTGGCTTGATGTACTAAACTTGAGTTTAGTACCCATTTTTCTCCACAAAGTCATCCAAAAATGACTTAAGAATTTGCTGTCTCGATCGGAAACCATGCTTCGGGGAATGCCATGAAGTTTGACAATATCCCTAAAGTATAAATCTGCAATTTGTGAAGCATCATGAGTTGTTAGGCATGGAACAAAGTGTGCCATCTTTGAAAATCGATCAACCACCACCATGATTGAATCCTTTCCTCGCTGCG